>JAHUYU010001178.1:0-14495 GCA_030439765.1 Tripidium arundinaceum | reverse complement strand
CCTGGAGGGGTGCACTGGGTGCATGGAGTGCCCCGGATCTAGTTCTTGTGGATATGATGGTTATGATGGATTTGTGACGGGCGTTGTGGAGGTGGCTACCCATGAGAGGTGGGCCACGTGTTGGTGGAAGGTGCTTTCTCTGGCCAATTAAGGACCGTCGTGGGTTGATGACTGGGACATGGGACTATGTCAAACGTGCACACCACTTTCCCAGTATGAGGCGGGGCCCATCCTATTGAGTTAGCGCGGACTAATCCAATTTTGCGGGAGAAAAGGTGCACGGGGTTTTTAGGCCCTAGGAGCACAGTGAGAAGGATGCGGTAGGCTTTCCTGCTACCCTAATCATGAAACCAAGCGTATGCGTCGTGCCGTATGCTACTCCACTTGGGGGCAGTTTGGTGAGGAATGTGCTAGTTCTTGGGCGGTGTTCGCTTAGACGATGCATAGCGTCGATGATGGTGAGCTTGTGGTTACGGGTGTACACACTCTGCAGAGTTAAAACTATACGTATAGCCACGATCTCGGTCATGATCATTCCTGTGAACTATTTCATCCTGCTAGTCTTCTCTTGTGCTTCTTATCTCCCCCGAAGATAGGTCCGGCTTGAGGCCGTTGAGATCAGGGGCATGCGGGGGCTGCCTTATCGTGTAGACTGAGAGAATGAGGGTGATGTGAGGGATGATGAGTGGTGAGATGTGATGATGAGAGGATGGTGAGATTGAGAGTATTGGGTTGGGTTTTGAGGAGATATACTATATTTTTTATGCTATTCTGCATGCGCTAAGGATGCAAACTACAGCCAAACTATTAGGATCACCAGATCCCTTTATTTTTCGTTTTCCACTAAAGCTCATTGGTGCAGACCATGGCCTGCACACATCTGGTGGTGTGCAGATTTCTTGACTTGCAGTGATGTTCAGATTAGTGGTTGGTTTGCGATATGCTCTCAAGGATGCCCGTGGATTGGAGAATCACCAAGCTTCGCTGCTATGATTAGATTATCGGTGTTTTGTTTGATTTTATCCCATAGGTCTCGCAATTAGTCTAGTATTATTCATATTTGTATGCTCTGATGTTGTATGACTTTGTAATCAGCTCAAAAGCGGATGCCCGTGATAGCCGAGATATCCTGAGACTTTCACAGAGGGGCAAGAGAGTCAGAATTTCAAGTTTTGAAATCCCGGTTCGTTTCAGTTCCGTTGATGTAATTGCACGACCAGAGCACTTAGGCCAATCACTGGATGATTTTACAGAGTGTCCGTCCTCATTGACGGAGTGTCCGTGAAATCATACATAGAGTCAGAGAAGAAGAAGCTACAAACTTATTCTGACGGATCCTCCATCAAGTTTTACGGAGAGTCTGGTGGAATATTTTTGGATTAAATTCCAAATTGAGAGCAGCCAGTTCATTGCGGAGCCTCCGCCATTTCCGATGTAATGTTCTCTGAGAGCTTTCAGCACTTAGAAAAACTAAGTGAGCTACAGACCTGTCCTGACGGACCATTCGCCACATTTGACGGAACGTCCCGTCAAGATTTCCAGAGAACCAGGGACACCTAGAGGCTACATACCTAGCTGACGGAGAGTCCGCCATGATTGATGGTGTGTCCGTAGACAATACACAGACTTAGTCATTTGAAACACCTAAGTCCTAAGATCGACGGAGTGTCCGTGAATCACCACAGAGTGTCTGTCTGAATTATAAAGTGTACAGACTAAACTGTTTAGTTTCGGGTTCTGTCAATTAAAATTGACGGATCAGTCGTGCCCAGGGACGGAGTGTCCTCCCACACTTAGAAAAGTTTACACTTGTGTCGACGGATTGTCACCACGGACGGTCCGTGGGTATTGACGGAGCGTTAGTTAATGCTGTTGATAGAACATCTACACTAAGTCACCTACACATGTTATACATGAACAAACATTAATCAAATATCATCAATGCATATCATGTTGCACCCTTTACTTTATGCGTTGTACTTATCAAGCATCATACATCCATAGGTGACGAGATCCTTGAGGAGGTTGTAGTCGAGGAAGCCCAGGAGTTTGATGTTGCCGACGAGCCGCCACCTGAAGTCGTTCAAGGCAGGCCCCTATGCATCCCTATGCTTTACAAATGCACTAATGAACTATGGTTATCTATTGCATTGCTATGTTACTATATGACTAGTCTACCTTTAAATCCTAATTGAGCTTTCATACCTTGTCGATACTGTACCACTTAAATGTTGATTGTTTATGTTCTTGTATCGATAACTCATGCTTAGTTTGCTTAGACGGAAGAAGACGAGTTGATGATGGGTTTCTCATCTCTCGCGCATTGTAGGGCATGATTGTCCACTAAAGCAACATAAATGGGTTATGATCTAAAACTTGACCAAGTTGAGATGAATGATGATGAATGGTCAGCCAGGGGTTGGGTCATGGCAAGACGGGTGATGGTCTTGGATGATATAGCTCACTAACCGGATAAGGACCGTGTATCCGTGGTAGTAAGTCATGAACATAATCGTACAAACCACTTGCCACAAATGGGGGTGACAAGCTAAGTATCTAATTGTGACTAGTCTACCCGTGGATTCAGCGTGAAGGTGACGCTGGGTAGACGAGATGTCATTACCCAGGTACATATCTCACCGTTCATGGGCACTCATTGCCGGATTGGTGAAAGGTTGAGACATCGAGGTATCCCTTTTGTACCGACGGGTCTTATGGGTGATATCCCTTGTCTTTGGTGGGGTTAATGTGTGCCCCTCTGCAGAGTTCCTTATTTGAAAGCTATAAGTTCTATACTTCTAGATATGGACTAGAGTTCAGTGAAAATAAGGACTCGTGGAAGATCGAGATCCCAATGCTTATGCTCATGTTAATTAATCATGCTATGCTTGTTATTGCTTAGTATATGATTCAGATTTACAATTCTTGTATAAAATGCTTTTATGCAAATTCAAATGCAATCCTTGCTACTATCCAAATGTATACTCCTTTGTTTACTATATTGGGTAAGTCCTGCAGAGTACAGTTGAGTACTCACCTTGTGATCACTTTGAGTTTTGTAGGTAGTGTTGCGCCCGTGCATGGCTTTTTCTATGCTCCCGAGTCCTAGGAGGACCCGGATTGGTAGAGAGGCCAATGCCTCATAGTTTCATAGAAGTGGCACCCCTATGCAACGCTTATGTTTCATAAAACTATGTTAAAGACTTCTGCTAGACTCTGATGTTGGTACTTGTGTTGTGAAAACTAAGTTTGTGGAACAACTTGGTAATGTAAACTTAAGTACCTGGATTTGTAATATGTTCTATCTGTGGTTGTGATGTATTCTCTTTCTTTAGCTTGGTCCTGGATGAAGGTTGGCATTGGTTGGTACATCGTATGGAAGGTGTACCGGGATGACCGATTAAATGAACTATCCAACCTAGTAGTCAATGGAAGACTACTGAGCTGGGTACTCATTTAAAAGGGAGATGATCCTGACAGTACGAACTGGAGTACGACTCCGACGACATCGGTTACTTCTCTCTCTCCCGTGACTGCTTCTTCATCGGCGATGGGCCTGCCACCTCCGCCGCCCCCGAGCTCATGCCTCTGGACTTGAGCCCCACTAGCCGCGCGCCCTATGTCAAGGAGAAGGCAGCGCGTCTCCAGTCTCGGGAGAGAGAGAAGTAACCGATGTCGTCGGAGTCGTACTCCAGTTCGTACTGTCAGGATCATCTCCCTTTTAAATGAGTACCCAGCTCAGTAGTCTTCCATTGACTACTAGGTTGGATAGTTCATTTAATCGGTCATCCCGGTACACCTTCCATACGATGTACCAACCAATGCCAACCTTCATCCAGGACCAAGCTAAAGAAAGAGAATACATCACAACCACAGATAGAACATATTACAAATCCAGGTACTTAAGTTTACATTACCAAGTTGTTCCACAAACTTAGTTTTCACAACACAAGTACCAACATCAGAGTCTAGCAGAAGTCTTTAACATAGTTTTATGAAACATAAGCGTTGCATAGGGGTGCCACTTCTATGAAACTATGAGGCATTGGCCTCTCTACCAATCCGGGTCCTCCTAGGACTCGGGAGCATAGAAAAAGCCATGCACGGGCGCAACACTACCTACAAAACTCAAAGTGATCACAAGGTGAGTACTCAACTGTACTCTGCAGGACTTACCCAATATAGTAAACAAAGGAGTATACATTTGGATAGTAGCAAGGATTGCATTTGAATTTGCATAAAAGCATTTTATACAAGAATTGTAAATCTGAATCATATACTAAGCAATAACAAGCATAGCATGATTAATTAACATGAGCATAAGCATTGGGATCTCGATCTTCCACGAGTCCTTATTTTCACTGAACTCTAGTCCATATCTAGAAGTATAGAACTTATAGCTTTCAAATAAGGAACTCTGCAGAGGGGCACACATTAACCCCACCAAAGACAAGGGATATCACCCATAAGACCCGTCGGTACAAAAGGGATACCTCGATGTCTCAACCTTTCACCAATCCGGCAATGAGTGCCCATGAACGGTGAGATATGTACCTGGGTAATGACATCTCGTCTACCCAGCGTCACCTTCACGCTGAATCCACGGGTAGACTAGTCACAATTAGATACTTAGCTTGTCACCCCCATTTGTGGCAAGTGGTTTGTACGATTATGTTCATGACTTACTACCACGGATACACGGTCCTTATCCGGTTAGTGAGCTATATCATCCAAGACCATCACCCGTCTTGCCATGACCCAACCCCTGGCTGACCATTCATCATCATTCATCTCAACATTGGTCAAGTTTTAGATCATAACCCATTTATGTTGCTTTAGTGGACAATCATGCCCTACAATGCGCGAGAGATGAGAAACCCATCATCAACTCGTCTTCTTCCGTCTAAGCAAACTAAGCATGAGTTATCGATACAAGAACATAAACAATCAACATTTAAGTGGTACAGTATCGACAAGGTATGAAAGCTCAATTAGGATTTAAAGGTAGACTAGTCAATAGTAACATAGCAATGCAATAGATAACCATAGTTCATTAGTGCATTTGTAAAGCATAGGGATGCATAGGGGCCTGCCTTGAACGACTTCAGGTGGCGGCTCGTCGGCAACATCAAACTCCTGGGCTTCCTCGACTACAACCTCCTCAAGGATCTCGTCACCTATGGATGTATGATGCTTGATAAGTACAACGCATAAAGTAAAGGGTGCAACATGATATGCATTGATGATATTTGATTAATGTTTGTTCATGTATAACATGTGTAGGTGACTTAGTGTAGATGTTCTATCAACAGCATTAACTAACGCTCCGTCAATACCCACGGACCGTCCGTGGTGACAATCCGTCGACACAAGTGTAAACTTTTCTAAGTGTGGGAGGACACTCCGTCCCCTGGGCACGACTGATCCGTCAATTTTAATTGACAGAACCCGAAACTAAACAGTTTAGTCTGTACACTTTATAATTCAGACAGACACTCTGTGGTGATTCACGGACACTCCGTCGATCTTAGGACTTAGGTGTTTCAAATGACTAAGTCTGTGTATTGTCTACGGACACACCATCAATCATGGCGGACTCTCCGTCAGCTAGGTATGTAGCCTCTAGGTGTCCCTGGTTCTCTGGAAATCTTGACGGGACGTTCCGTCAAATGTGGCGAATGGTCCGTCAGGACAGGTCTGTAGCTCACTTAGTTTTTCTAAGTGCTGAAAGCTCTCAGAGAACATTACATCGGAAATGGCGGAGGCTCCGCAATGAACTGGCTGCTCTCAATTTGGAATTTAATCCAAAAATATTCCACCAGACTCTCCGTAAAACTTGATGGAGGATCCGTCAGAATAAGTTTGTAGCTTCTTCTTCTCTGACTCTATGTATGATTTCACGGACACTCCGTCAATGAGGACGGACACTCTGTAAAATCATCCAGTGATTGGCCTAAGTGCTCTGGTCGTGCAATTACATCAACGGAACTGAAACGAACCGGGATTTCAAAACTTGAAATTCTGACTCTCTTGCCCCTCTGTGAAAGTCTCAGGATATCTCGGCTATCACGGGCATCCGCTTTTGAGCTGATTACAAAGTCATACAACATCAGAGCATACAAATATGAATAATACTAGACTAATTGCGAGACCTATGGGATAAAATCAAACAAAACACCGATAATCTAATCATAGCAGCGAAGCTTGGTGATTCTCCAATCCACGGGCATCCTTGAGAGCATATCGCAAACCAACCACTAATCTGAACATCACTGCAAGTCAAGAAATCTGCACACCACCAGATGTGTGCAGGCCATGGTCTGCACCAATGAGCTTTAGTGGAAAACGAAAAATAAAGGGATCTGGTGATCCTAATAGTTTGGCTGTAGTTTGCATCCTTAGCGCATGCAGAATAGCATAAAAAATATAGTATATCTCCTCAAAACCCAACCCAATACTCTCAATCTCACCATCCTCTCATCATCACATCTCACCACTCATCATCCCTCACATCACCCTCATTCTCTCAGTCTACACGATAAGGCAGCCCCCGCATGCCCCTGATCTCAACGGCCTCAAGCCGGACTATCTTCGGGGGAGATAAGAAGCACAAGAGAAGACTAGCAGGATGAAATAGTTCACAGGAATGATCATGACCGAGATCGTGGCTATACGTATAGTTTTAACTCTGCAGAGTGTGTACACCCGTAACCACAAGCTCACCATCATCGACGCTATGCATCGTCTAAGCGAACACCGCCCAAGAACTAGCACATTCCTCACCAAACTGCCCCCAAGTGGAGTAGCATACGGCACGACGCATACGCTTGGTTTCATGATTAGGGTAGCAGGAAAGCCTACCGCATCCTTCTCACTGTGCTCCTAGGGCCTAAAAACCCCGTGCACCTTTTCTCCCGCAAAATTGGATTAGTCCGCGCTAACTCAATAGGATGGGCCCCGCCTCATACTGGGAAAGTGGTGTGCACGTTTGACATAGTCCCATGTCCCAGTCATCAACCCACGACGGTCCTTAATTGGCCAGAGAAAGCACCTTCCACCAACACGTGGCCCACCTCTCATGGGTAGCCACCTCCACAACGCCCGTCACAAATCCATCATAACCATCATATCCACAAGAACTAGATCCGGGGCACTCCATGCACCCAGTGCACCCCTCCAGGGTAAATCCTCTTACTCCGGCCGATAAGACCAAAGAAAGGGGGTCAAGACAAGGAACATCTCTAGAACTCCTCAATCACCACCACCCACACGGGATTCAGCGCTCCTGTAGTGCCAACCTACCATCTATCTCACTGGGAAGCCTCACAGCAGACCCCAATCCACCAACCACATCATCCAACCATCCATCACACATCACATAACAAGGCATATATGTAATTATGATGGAAGTAAGTGCAAGCAAGCAGGTAGGCAATATATAAGTGTGAGCGCGAAGCTAGGTAGTCAGGGTGAAGAGGTTTACAATCAAGGCAATCAAGGCTCAGGCAATAGCATGCATCACATAGACTAGCAAATGAATAAATGTAAAGCGCTAGCAGTTCTACTTTGCAATGCCTAATAGGATTCTCTAAGTAGAGGTGCTGCCATGACACCTGCAATGTTGAGGGAGTAGTGGTACGCGTCTCTAGAAATCGGGGTCGTCCACCATCAGGCTCCATCACCTCCAGGCGCGTCGTCGGATCCATCCGAGCTCGAGTCGTCGCTACGCAAATAAATGCCGAGAACAGCTACCAATAAGAAGCAATAAAACCACAACAAAAACTAGCTCAAAAAGAGTCAAGGACTGCACTAGGAGGTAGAGCAGGTTTTTAGAAAAATTATGAAATTAATTTTTGGAGTTGGGAAGAATTTAATACGAATTTCTGAAGTTGGAAACGGTTTCCTGGAAACAGAAAAAAAGGAGGGGTGGGGGGGAGAGAAAGGGGGCAGGGACTTGGCTGGGCCTGCTTTGGCTGGCTGCGAGCGCCCTGATGGGCCTGGCCTGCTCGCTGGTTTGAGGGCTCGTCCTCCTATTGGGCTGGGACGGAACGGGGCTTGGACTGGGCCGTTGCTCCTAGAGGCCCATCTTGTTTCCTTGCTGCCGGATCAGGAAAAGCAAGAGGGAAGAGCCTACTACGCCGGCCAGGTGCTCGACGTCCTGCGTGTGTGAGGTCGAGGGCCACGGCTAGTCAAGGCGGGGCCTTGGGGCTGGTTAAGGTGATGGAGCCTGATGGTGGACGACCCCGATTTCTAGAGACGCGTACCACTACTCCCTCAACATTGCAGGTGTCATGGCAGCACCTCTACTTAGAGAATCCTATTAGGCATTGCAAAGTAGAACTGCTAGCGCTTTACATTTATTCATTTGCTAGTCTATGTGATGCATGCTATTGCCTGAGCCTTGATTGCCTTGATTGTAAACCTCTTCACCCTGACTACCTAGCTTCGCGCTCACACTTATATATTGCCTACCTGCTTGCTTGCACTTACTTCCATCATAATTACATATATGCCTTGTTATGTGATGTGTGATGGATGGTTGGATGATGTGGTTGGTGGATTGGGGTCTGCTGTGAGGCTTCCCAGTGAGATAGATGGTAGGTTGGCACTACAGGAGCGCTGAATCCCGTGTGGGTGGTGGTGATTGAGGAGTTCTAGAGATGTTCCTTGTCTTGACCCCCTTTCTTTGGTCTTATCGGCCGGAGTAAGAGGATTTACCCTGGAGGGGTGCACTGGGTGCATGGAGTGCCCCGGATCTAGTTCTTGTGGATATGATGGTTATGATGGATTTGTGACGGGCGTTGTGGAGGTGGCTACCCATGAGAGGTGGGCCACGTGTTGGTGGAAGGTGCTTTCTCTGGCCAATTAAGGACCGTCGTGGGTTGATGACTGGGACATGGGACTATGTCAAACGTGCACACCACTTTCCCAGTATGAGGCGGGGCCCATCCTATTGAGTTAGCGCGGACTAATCCAATTTTGCGGGAGAAAAGGTGCACGGGGTTTTTAGGCCCTAGGAGCACAGTGAGAAGGATGCGGTAGGCTTTCCTGCTACCCTAATCATGAAACCAAGCGTATGCGTCGTGCCGTATGCTACTCCACTTGGGGGCAGTTTGGTGAGGAATGTGCTAGTTCTTGGGCGGTGTTCGCTTAGACGATGCATAGCGTCGATGATGGTGAGCTTGTGGTTACGGGTGTACACACTCTGCAGAGTTAAAACTATACGTATAGCCACGATCTCGGTCATGATCATTCCTGTGAACTATTTCATCCTGCTAGTCTTCTCTTGTGCTTCTTATCTCCCCCGAAGATAGGTCCGGCTTGAGGCCGTTGAGATCAGGGGCATGCGGGGGCTGCCTTATCGTGTAGACTGAGAGAATGAGGGTGATGTGAGGGATGATGAGTGGTGAGATGTGATGATGAGAGGATGGTGAGATTGAGAGTATTGGGTTGGGTTTTGAGGAGATATACTATATTTTTTATGCTATTCTGCATGCGCTAAGGATGCAAACTACAGCCAAACTATTAGGATCACCAGATCCCTTTATTTTTCGTTTTCCACTAAAGCTCATTGGTGCAGACCATGGCCTGCACACATCTGGTGGTGTGCAGATTTCTTGACTTGCAGTGATGTTCAGATTAGTGGTTGGTTTGCGATATGCTCTCAAGGATGCCCGTGGATTGGAGAATCACCAAGCTTCGCTGCTATGATTAGATTATCGGTGTTTTGTTTGATTTTATCCCATAGGTCTCGCAATTAGTCTAGTATTATTCATATTTGTATGCTCTGATGTTGTATGACTTTGTAATCAGCTCAAAAGCGGATGCCCGTGATAGCCGAGATATCCTGAGACTTTCACAGAGGGGCAAGAGAGTCAGAATTTCAAGTTTTGAAATCCCGGTTCGTTTCAGTTCCGTTGATGTAATTGCACGACCAGAGCACTTAGGCCAATCACTGGATGATTTTACAGAGTGTCCGTCCTCATTGACGGAGTGTCCGTGAAATCATACATAGAGTCAGAGAAGAAGAAGCTACAAACTTATTCTGACGGATCCTCCATCAAGTTTTACGGAGAGTCTGGTGGAATATTTTTGGATTAAATTCCAAATTGAGAGCAGCCAGTTCATTGCGGAGCCTCCGCCATTTCCGATGTAATGTTCTCTGAGAGCTTTCAGCACTTAGAAAAACTAAGTGAGCTACAGACCTGTCCTGACGGACCATTCGCCACATTTGACGGAACGTCCCGTCAAGATTTCCAGAGAACCAGGGACACCTAGAGGCTACATACCTAGCTGACGGAGAGTCCGCCATGATTGATGGTGTGTCCGTAGACAATACACAGACTTAGTCATTTGAAACACCTAAGTCCTAAGATCGACGGAGTGTCCGTGAATCACCACAGAGTGTCTGTCTGAATTATAAAGTGTACAGACTAAACTGTTTAGTTTCGGGTTCTGTCAATTAAAATTGACGGATCAGTCGTGCCCAGGGACGGAGTGTCCTCCCACACTTAGAAAAGTTTACACTTGTGTCGACGGATTGTCACCACGGACGGTCCGTGGGTATTGACGGAGCGTTAGTTAATGCTGTTGATAGAACATCTACACTAAGTCACCTACACATGTTATACATGAACAAACATTAATCAAATATCATCAATGCATATCATGTTGCACCCTTTACTTTATGCGTTGTACTTATCAAGCATCATACATCCATAGGTGACGAGATCCTTGAGGAGGTTGTAGTCGAGGAAGCCCAGGAGTTTGATGTTGCCGACGAGCCGCCACCTGAAGTCGTTCAAGGCAGGCCCCTATGCATCCCTATGCTTTACAAATGCACTAATGAACTATGGTTATCTATTGCATTGCTATGTTACTATATGACTAGTCTACCTTTAAATCCTAATTGAGCTTTCATACCTTGTCGATACTGTACCACTTAAATGTTGATTGTTTATGTTCTTGTATCGATAACTCATGCTTAGTTTGCTTAGACGGAAGAAGACGAGTTGATGATGGGTTTCTCATCTCTCGCGCATTGTAGGGCATGATTGTCCACTAAAGCAACATAAATGGGTTATGATCTAAAACTTGACCAATGTTGAGATGAATGATGATGAATGGTCAGCCAGGGGTTGGGTCATGGCAAGACGGGTGATGGTCTTGGATGATATAGCTCACTAACCGGATAAGGACCGTGTATCCGTGGTAGTAAGTCATGAACATAATCGTACAAACCACTTGCCACAAATGGGGGTGACAAGCTAAGTATCTAATTGTGACTAGTCTACCCGTGGATTCAGCGTGAAGGTGACGCTGGGTAGACGAGATGTCATTACCCAGGTACATATCTCACCGTTCATGGGCACTCATTGCCGGATTGGTGAAAGGTTGAGACATCGAGGTATCCCTTTTGTACCGACGGGTCTTATGGGTGATATCCCTTGTCTTTGGTGGGGTTAATGTGTGCCCCTCTGCAGAGTTCCTTATTTGAAAGCTATAAGTTCTATACTTCTAGATATGGACTAGAGTTCAGTGAAAATAAGGACTCGTGGAAGATCGAGATCCCAATGCTTATGCTCATGTTAATTAATCATGCTATGCTTGTTATTGCTTAGTATATGATTCAGATTTACAATTCTTGTATAAAATGCTTTTATGCAAATTCAAATGCAATCCTTGCTACTATCCAAATGTATACTCCTTTGTTTACTATATTGGGTAAGTCCTGCAGAGTACAGTTGAGTACTCACCTTGTGATCACTTTGAGTTTTGTAGGTAGTGTTGCGCCCGTGCATGGCTTTTTCTATGCTCCCGAGTCCTAGGAGGACCCGGATTGGTAGAGAGGCCAATGCCTCATAGTTTCATAGAAGTGGCACCCCTATGCAACGCTTATGTTTCATAAAACTATGTTAAAGACTTCTGCTAGACTCTGATGTTGGTACTTGTGTTGTGAAAACTAAGTTTGTGGAACAACTTGGTAATGTAAACTTAAGTACCTGGATTTGTAATATGTTCTATCTGTGGTTGTGATGTATTCTCTTTCTTTAGCTTGGTCCTGGATGAAGGTTGGCATTGGTTGGTACATCGTATGGAAGGTGTACCGGGATGACCGATTAAATGAACTATCCAACCTAGTAGTCAATGGAAGACTACTGAGCTGGGTACTCATTTAAAAGGGAGATGATCCTGACAGTACGAACTGGAGTACGACTCCGACGACATCGGTTACTTCTCTCTCTCCCGTGACTGCTTCTTCATCGGCGATGGGCCTGCCACCTCCGCCGCCCCCGAGCTCATGCCTCTGGACTTGAGCCCCACTAGCCGCGCGCCCTATGTCAAGGAGAAGGCAGCGCGTCTCCAGTCTCGGCAAGCAGATCCTGATGCCGCTGAAGCTGAGCTTGAGAGGAGGAGGGAGGAGGTGGAGCAGTAGCATGTTGCTCTGCGTGGCAATGACAACCACACGGGGGCTCCCAGCATGTTGCGCTTCCCCCGCACGGGAGCATCATTCATTCATTCATTCATGAGCATGACCTATGAAAGTGCATTCACTTGCTTATATGTTTAATCTTTGTGGTGCTTTGTTTCTATGTGTGACCTCATAGGTTCAAGTGCTCTAACACAAGTGATTTTCATTTGATCACCTAAACAACATAGAACAACATAGGATCAAAAATGAACTAGGGTTCATGTTTGTGATCTAGTCTAAAAATGCTTCCAAGTGCTGAGTTGTTAGATAACACCTTTTTCATGATGTTGTATTGACTGAATTAAAACTGTAGGTTCTGTACCTATTTTGATGTTTGACCATAAATGAAAGTTGTAGTTTAGTTTTTGTGCTTCAAACTTTGTTTAAGAACCCAGACCTAGTTCAGCTTTTAACACAGTCAAACAGTAGCCCCAAGTTCGAATCCTGTGCTGTTTTCCTTCTCTGAAAATCTTTCCATGACCCCAATGAACAGCAGTGAAGTGCCATGTTT
Organism: Tripidium arundinaceum; assembly: GCA_030439765.1. Taxonomy (NCBI): domain Eukaryota; kingdom Viridiplantae; phylum Streptophyta; class Magnoliopsida; order Poales; family Poaceae; genus Tripidium; species Tripidium arundinaceum. The sequence goes on along the minus strand of JAHUYU010001178.1, from coordinate 1,512 downwards.
GAGGCGTTCTAACTTGAGTTTTTATGTAACAGCACTGTATGAACCTTTAATAAAATTTGTAGTATGTACTTTGTTGTTAACATGCAAGCGAAGCCCAACACTATTTGCTTTGTGTTAAGCCTTCAAAAGTTGTTCCCAAATTTGATGGTTGACACTGAAACTAACACCTATTAACTGACAGCCTGAATGTGAGTTTCATTTTAACGCACCCAACTTTGGAGCTTTCTAAATTACAAACTAATCCGAGTTAGACCCTGATTCTTTAAGCAAAGTTGTTAACCTCATGTAGATCTACAATCCTGGCTAGGTGGTTTGATCTTTCGCTGCTTGGATCGGGAGAACGGAGGGGAGGAAACGGGCTGTTTCAGATAGTTTCTTCAGGCGTTTGAACACCTTCGCGTGCTCGAAGTGGCCGACCGGCCACAGTCTGTTGCTGCCGCGTGGCAGCCATACACCGGCGTTGGCCCACGTTGCCTCGAGCTCGTGTGCGTGGAGGAGTCGAACGAGCGCAAGCACTCGCCCTCTCTCCTTTTCACTCGCGTCCGCTCCCTCTCCTTCCCTGTCTCCGTCCAGAGCAGAGCCCCCGCCGCAAACACCACCAGTCGCCTCTCACGTTCTCGCCGCCGCACCCCTTCACGCCCCGCCCCAAGCCGCCAGCAAGCCACTCGCCCCATCCCTTGCGCTCCCTTTGTTCCTCCCCAGCTCCTTCTCCGGGCGCCTCCCTCGCCGTAGCGGCCTCACCGCGGAAGCCGCTGCCTCTGGTGCCGCTTGCCCGCGTGGCCGTGCCTCCTCGGGCCATCACGGGGCAAGCCACGGCCACAAGTGGGTGCGCGCAGGTCCCGGGATGCTCCTGCTCGCCGCTCATCGCTGGTGAGTGTCAGGGATCACTCATGGTTGGGCCGTCATATGGGCCCTGGGCCTTGGTCTAGTTGAGTATTGCCTGGACTACTGGACGTCGTCTACAAGAGCAGGAGCGACAGCTTGGGACGACGTCAATCAATTACAGAACCAATAGGTTATCCTTCCTTCCTTCCTGGAATTTTTCTTTCACTGTTCTTCTTCCTCTCGAGCCCTAGCTTCTACTGCCGATTCTTTGATTCCCTACCTCTCTCTACCAATCCAGCTACCCGGTTACTAAGAATTGGTATCAGAGCCATCCCTGCACCATGAATCCTTCTACTGTGATCTCTCCTTCTACCTAACTCCTCCTCGACAAAATCCACAAGCTCTCCAACAAGTAGGAAGCGAAGTAGGAGTTCACGAAGTAGGACGCCACGCGGGAGACCTCTCGGATCATCTCCGTTCTGACCCAGGCTGCGGTCGTTGGAGCTAACGTTGTCGCTGCCAACTGGGGCGGGTTCTTCAACGGAGGCGACGACTCCATCGAGCAGCACTGCGTGGCGCAATCCATCGTCGCCGATAATTGGGGTGGGCTGTTCGAGCAGCCTGCCCACATCCTTGGGGAGCACATCCATGACATATCCCCCGTGTTCGCTGTGCCTACATCCTCCG
>JAHUYU010003172.1:0-14154 GCA_030439765.1 Tripidium arundinaceum | reverse complement strand
ATGGATTTACTACGCTGAAAGCAGAGATTCTAAAAAAAAAAGATATCTTTCAAGTTTTGGTCCACGTCACGAAAAGAATAAAAAATGGAAAAAACAAGACTTCGTGTGACAGTACAGTAGTAGCTGCTAAGTGCTAAGTCAGTCTCGGCACAAGTAGTCAACGTTCCGTGGCATGCATGCATGGTGATAGCTGAAAAATCACGGCCTCGCCGCGGACCGACGAGCAAAACGCCGGTCCTGCGAGCGACCACGATGTGAACCTGGCGAAAGCAAATCTATGGACCCGATCCAAATGGGCAAGAAAATCCGGCGCAAAGATCTCGGCATATGCACGATCGGTTTGACCGTTTGAGGGTGATCGATGGAGGAGAGGAGAGGGTGCTTACCCGGGTGGATACGCAGGCGGCGAGCGCCATGGGCACGGTGTACATGAGGCTGGTGGTCTGGATGAGCACCCCGGCGGCGCCGACGGCGGCGGCGGGGTTGGGGAGGTATCCGGCGAGCACGGTGACGACCTCGTACCACCACCACTCGAGGCAGACGCCGACGCAGCTGGGCACGGCGAGGCTGGCGAGCGCGGGGAGGCCGCTGGCGACGGCGGCGGGGCGCGCCCAACCCTTCCAGGTGCTCTCGCAGGCGCGCGCCCAGCGGATGTAGGCGAGCAGGAACAGCAGCATGTTGGTGTTGGTGAGCGCCTGCGCCGCGGCGACGCCGCGCACGCCGAGGCCCATGCCGAAGACGAGACCCACGTTGAGCGGGACGTGCAGCGCCACGGCGATCGCGGAGCACGCCGCCATGGGCCGCGTGATGCCCTGCGACCGGAGGTACACGCGCAGCGGCTGGAGCACGGCGCCGGCCGCCAGGTCCGGGAGCGCGAACGCGGCGTACGACGCGGCGTGCGCCGAGATGGTGGGGTCCTGCCCCAGCGCCACCAGGATGGGCCCCACGTTGAGCCACAGCAGCGCGATGGGCACCGCGGCGAGGAACAGCAGCAGCACGGCGCGCTGGACGGACAGCGTCAGGAGTTCGTGGTTCCGGGAGCCGAACGCCTGCGCGCAGAGTGGCTCCAGCCCCGACGCGAGGCCGAACAGCACGCTGTGGCCCGTGATGTTGGTGAGGCCGATGGCGAGCGCGCCGCCCGCCAGGTCCAGCGGGCCCAGGCGGCCAAGGCAGAGCACGGACACCATCGCGCGCAGGTACACCACGCAGTTGAGCGCCGTGATCGGCGCCGCCATGCCCCACAGCGCGCGCAGCTCCGCCGCCACCGACGGCTGGTCGTCGTCGCCGCCCGGCCACGCCGCCGCGTCGGCGTCCGCCTGGCCGGCGCCCTTCCCCCCGTCATGCCGCGGCAGCGCCTTCCCCGGCAGCGGGATGGCCATGCCCAACGACAAGGGAACGGCTGTCTCGCGTCGTCTCTCTGCTACTAGTGCTCCCTGTGAAATAGGCAGGCAGGCAGGCAGAGTAGGGGGGATGGCTTTGGCTTGGCTTCTGCCTTGTGCCGGTGCCGGCTATATATATGGTCGGAGCGAGGTTTAACCTGCAGGCGTATTTATTACTGTACTGATCTGAATCTGATCAGGGGTTTAGCCTGGCCGTTGTTGTTAAAGACAGCACGCGGCGATTGAACTGAGATGGTGCATGAGACTTAGGTTACCATGAAAGACGCAGCAGTTTCGAGTTTCGACGTGCCAATTGACTGTTGCTCCATGGTATTCTGCGAGTATAAAGGCTCAGTTCGGGTGAGGGTTGGTGCGGCTGTTTTAACAGTGTTACGTAAGAGAGATTTAAGCTGCGGTATAGCTGAAAAACCGCTAAAAATGGCTGAAGAACAGGGGCCCTGTTCGGCAGGACTTATTGCGGCTGCGTCTGATTTGTAGAGCTGATTTGCTGTGAGAGAAAAACACTGTTCTATGGCTGAAAAGTAGGGCTGATTTTGGCCGATAAACTCAAGCGAACGGGGCGAGGGTGAAAGACACTACCGTTTAGACCTTACTATATTTGGCTTACGGGATTAAGAGAAATAAAAAAGGATTGAATCCTAAGTCAAACCATTTCTTCAATATCCTTAAGGGGGAGATTAACCGAATAAGCCCTACGGGAAAAATGCCAACGGCGACCGCTAACCGCCTTTTTGTTAGGCTATTTCATTATAAGAATATACACAATATCATATTCTAGTGTCCAATTATTATGTCACAAAAGATGGAAGTATGGTCCTATTAGAAGAAAGACGTTTTACGAGGCATATTATCACGCTATATATAATATCCTATACAATTAATTGTTGTGATGTTATCTATGGAGCTAACCCGAACATTAGATTTTGTGACACAACAGAAGAGACATCATGCCTAAGCTATGAGAGTTGACCTAGAGCATTAGATCTGAGCCCCACCATGAGACATATCACGACGGAGCTATAAGACTTGACCTAGCACATTGCATATCATGCCGCGAAGCAAGAAAACCACCAAATGTATGTGAGTTCACTCGAGATACTAGATTTTGTGCAGTCATACATAAGATGCATCTTCTCTATGTTTCTTATCGAATGTTTTGCACTAGAAAAAGTTCCCTAGATAGTACCTAATTAATGAGTATGGTATAAACTCGATGTTGACGACCTGTATACAACCGGCGTAGACTGCTGTCAGTTAGCGTGTGGGTGTGTGTGAGGTGGCCACAACGTCGCCCACGCCTGTGTGTCGTGCGCTCCGTGAGCGCCTTCTGTAACACTATATAAACCTCACAGAGATCAACATGGAATGTTGTTGGCTCAAACTCTCTTCATGGTATCAGTTAGCGCAAGTTAATCCTTCCCCTTAAGGATATTGAAGAAATGGTTTGACTTAGGATTCAATCCTTTTTTATTTCTCTTAATCCCGTAAGCCAAATATAGTAAGGTCTAAACGGTAGTGTCTTTCACCCTCGCCCCGTTCGCTTGAGTTTATCGGCCAAAATCAGCCCTACTTTTCAGCCATAGAACAGTGTTTTTTCTCTCACAGCAAATCAGCTCTACAAATCAGACGCAGCCGCAATAAGTCCTGCCGAACAGGGCCCCTGTTCTTCAGCCATTTTTAGCGGTTTTTCAGCTATACCGCAGCTTAAATCTCTCTTACGTAACACTGTTAAAACAGCCGCACCAACCCTCACCCGAACTGAGCCTTTATACTCGCAGAATACCATGGAGCAACAGTCAATTGGCACGTCGAAACTCGAAACTGCTGCGTCTTTCATGGTAACCTAAGTCTCATGCACCATCTCAGTTCAATCGCCGCGTGCTGTCTTTAACAACAACGGCCAGGCTAAACCCCTGATCAGATTCAGATCAGTACAGTAATAAATACGCCTGCAGTTAAACCTCGCTCCGACCATATATATAGCCGGCACCGGCACAAGGCAGAAGCCAAGCCAAAGCCATCCCCCCTACTCTGCCTGCCTGCCTGCCTATTTCACAGGGAGCACTAGTAGCAGAGAGACGACGCGAGACAGCCGTTCCCTTGTCGTTGGGCATGGCCATCCCGCTGCCGGGGAAGGCGCTGCCGCGGCATGACGGGGGGAAGGGCGCCGGCCAGGCGGACGCCGACGCGGCGGCGTGGCCGGGCGGCGACGACGACCAGCCGTCGGTGGCGGCGGAGCTGCGCGCGCTGTGGGGCATGGCGGCGCCGATCACGGCGCCCTCAACTGCGTGGTGTACCTGCGCGCGATGGTGTCCGTGCTCTGCCTTGGCCGCCTGGGCCCGCTGGACCTGGCGGGCGGCGCGCTCGCCATCGGCCTCACCAACATCACGGGCCACAGCGTGCTGTTCGGCCTCGCGTCGGGGCTGGAGCCACTCTGCGCGCAGGCGTTCGGCTCCCGGAACCACGAACTCCTGACGCTGTCCGTCCAGCGCGCCGTGCTGCTGCTGTTCCTCGCCGCGGTGCCCATCGCGCTGCTGTGGCTCAACGTGGGGCCCATCCTGGTGGCGCTGGGGCAGGACCCCACCATCTCGGCGCACGCCGCGTCGTACGCCGCGTTCGCGCTCCCGGACCTGGCGGCCGGCGCCGTGCTCCAGCCGCTGCGCGTGTACCTCCGGTCGCAGGGCATCACGCGGCCCATGGCGGCGTGCTCCGCGATCGCCGTGGCGCTGCACGTCCCGCTCAACGTGGGTCTCGTCTTCGGCATGGGCCTCGGCGTGCGCGGCGTCGCCGCGGCGCAGGCGCTCACCAACACCAACATGCTGCTGTTCCTGCTCGCCTACATCCGCTGGGCGCGCGCCTGCGAGAGCACCTGGAAGGGTTGGGCGCGCCCCGCCGCCGTCGCCAGCGGCCTCCCCGCGCTCGCCAGCCTCGCCGTGCCCAGCTGCGTCGGCGTCTGCCTCGAGTGGTGGTGGTACGAGGTCGTCACCGTGCTCGCCGGATACCTCCCCAACCCCGCCGCCGCCGTCGGCGCCGCCGGGGTGCTCATCCAGACCACCAGCCTCATGTACACCGTGCCCATGGCGCTCGCCGCCTGCGTATCCACCCGGGTAAGCACCCTCTCCTCTCCTCCATCGATCACCCTCAAACGGTCAAACCGATCGTGCATATGCCGAGATCTTTGCGCCGGATTTTCTTGCCCATTTGGATCGGGTCCATAGATTTGCTTTCGCCAGGTTCACATCGTGGTCGCTCGCAGGACCGGCGTTTTGCTCGTCGGTCCGCGGCGAGGCCGTGATTTTTCAGCTATCACCATGCATGCATGCCACGGAACGTTGACTACTTGTGCCGAGACTGACTTAGCACTTAGCAGCTACTACTGTACTGTCACACGAAGTCTTGTTTTTTCCATTTTTTATTCTTTTCGTGACGTGGACCAAAACTTGAAAGATATCTTTTTTTTTTAGAATCTCTGCTTTCAGCGTAGTAAATCCATTTCTCCCTTTTTTTCAGATTCCTCTCTTTGATTTTTTTAACATGCCCTGTTCCTGAACAATGCATTTTTTAAACAAGTTTTAGCATGCAATGCAGAGCCATTGCAGAGTTTTATTTTATTTGTATATATAGGCGTCACACCTAGGAGTATACTTGACTGCATGCTCCGACCGATATGATCCAAACCACACTATGTGTCTCTCTCCTTGTCCTCTCTAATCCGGCCGTCTCACTCTCACCATCGTGTTAATGCTGTGCTTTCATCAACAGCAAGCTACTACTCTACTAGCCTGCTAAACATCGAGCGAAGTACCGTAGGAAACAAGCTTGCGAGATAGTACTAGCAAAATTTACTTTCTCCAAGTGCGGTGCCTTATTGTCCATTTCATGTTATGCAACCCCTCCAAAAAGAAAAAGAAAAAACTGGTAAATGCGCATCATCCTAGCAACCTAGCCCCCACGATGTCGATGCCACGAACTTGGCCTGGTTGATTCCATTCCCACATCCTCAGCTCGATCCGCGCACAGTCTAATCAATGTTGTTTTATCAAAAAAAATACTAATCAATGTGAACAGAGAAGCAAAAAGTATATCTTTTTATGTTATATTCAAGTTATATAGTACGTTTCACGAGCACTTTTGGCCTCGGACTAATAGTGGAGGAGTGACTTTTTATATATTAAAAAACACTTGGTCTATTATGCCCGTTTCCTACGACTTATCTAACGTACTGGTGCCTTTTCAAAAGAAAAAAAAAACCTAGGCAAATGGTCCCACAAATCACGCGGCCATTATATTGTTCGACCGTAATACAGCTTAGTTCTTCTTCACGTCTGTTTCACTATCATGTGTCATCATGCCATTGAATCTGACTTCAGCAATGTTTTTTATCGAAGCATATGTTCCACCATCGACGACGACTTGCAAGCTATGTGTCTTGCTCTTGGATCTAGCAGGCGCCACGGTCTTGATGGAGTCGCGGTATATGCCATCTTCACCTCTTGTACCATTCAATCTTATGTCGTCAATGCTCATCGATTGATGTCTCCATTAGCATTCTTGTCGTTGCAAGAGGTTATGATGATATTGTCCCCTATAGGTGAATCACTTCCTTCCGATGGATTGATACCCTTTTCGCTCGAGCTTATCAGCCAGAATCAGCTCTATTTTTTAGCTATAAATAGTATTTTTCTCGTACTACAAATCAGTCCTACAAATCAGCCACAGCCACAATAAATCTTGCCGAACAGACCCGTAGTTTCGTAGATGTCAATTGATATATGAGTCATTGTGTTTCTTGGCATTTATGCTCTCACATGACAAGGATACGCAATTTGATGTAACAGCTACCACTCGAACAGCAAGGTTGTGTTTGGTACTGCTCATCACCACTTCAGCTTATCTGACACAGTACCGTAGCAACACTATTTGACATTGAGTGACACTGTAGCATAAAACTGTTTCAGATATCGAAGCGCAAAATGAACTAGGAAGGAGGTGAACCAGTTGAAGCTGATATTTTTAACTTTTCCTAGTTTGCTATAGTCATCTACAGTGTATAAATAGTGTTGCTTCAGTGATAAAGCTGAAGCACGTGGCGGTATCAAACGGGCCCCACGTGTCAACACATGTTTTGCCCTCATATTCATCGAGGAACGTCCTCCCCTTTAATTTCTCCATTACAGCCTTGGCTAGATATATAGACTGAGAGACTTGAACGCTTGGTCTCTCCGGAAACACACATGGTACCTGCCCCGGGTGCGATCGCCGCCCACTGGCCAGCGTCGCTAGCTTGGAAACAGCAAGCGCGTGCGTGCGTGCCCCCGTGCACCACGACCTTGAATCCACCGGCCGTCACCTGTGCGACCACGGCGAACGCTCGACGTGGACGCCTAGCAGCCGCTGCAGCGACGGAACTGCTCTGGGTCGTCACGGTCAAAGGCACGAGATGCCCGGCCGCAGCAGCCCAGTCCGCCCGGCAAGCAAGGCGGCAACCAATGCAAGACGGCGACGCCTGTGGGCTGTGGGGGCGTGCCTGGCAAGAGCACCCGAGTCCAGTCCGACCAGAGGAGCTACAGCCTTTCCTCTTCCTGGGTGGCGTACTGGCGTCCAGATCCGGCCGCGCGCCCGCGAGCCAACAGACAGACAGCGGCAGGCCGGCGGCGACACGAGGCAGGCAGGCTCCGAGATGAAGCCGCGCGGCGCGCGCGCGAGGAAAAGGCGAGAGCGACGGCGCGGGATGCCTTGCCTGTCCTCCCAAAAGGGGAAGCAGAAGAATATCGCAAAGCCGCTTTCCCCAAAGCCTCCAATCCGTCCATGGGTCCTCCACCTCCCGGGTGCCCCGGTGGGTTGCCACTGCCAGCGAACGAGACGCTAGCTGATGGCACGCATCCATCTGGGCCGCGCCGCGCCGCGCCGGCCTCTGGATTCTGGAAGAACACCAGTACACCACCCTAGCTACTACTACCCTGGCTGTCCTGCCGCCCGGGGTGGCCACTAGCTCGGGTCGCTAGGTCATTTTCCCGGCGCCATTGAACCAGGTCGGCGTCGGTCGATCCGTCGATGGATGGATGGATGGGTGCAGCAACAACAACATGCATGGCCACCACTTGCCGGCGCTAGCTACTAGTAGTTGCGAGCCGCGACAGCAGCCACCACCATCGCACAGCCGCACAGGCGCGCAGGCGCACTGCTAGCTATTCAATTATAATCCGCCAGGCACCCAGGCGTCCAGGCCCCTGTACTGCACGCCACACAAAGCTACACTAGTCGATAGCGAGCGAGCTAGGCAGCAGCGAAAAGCCACGCAACTCTATGATCCGTTGCGTCCATTGATGCTGGGTCTGGGTGGGTGGAGTGGACGGGCTCCGACGACGACAGCGACCCTGCAGCACGCACGCACGTCGCGTCGCTGTCATCATCCAGCTACATGCACTGTCGCTAGCTTACCTACCACTACTCAACTACACGCCCTCCGCCGCCGGCTCGCCGGTGGCGGCCACCACGAGGCGCTTCCTCTCCTCGGCATCATCCGCGTCGGCGGCGGCGGTCGCGGGGGCGAGCTCCAGCCCCGCCAGCTTCTTGGCGCGCAAGGCCTCGACGCGCCAGTCGGTGCGCCACACGACGGCGGCGAGGACGAGCGCGACGCACGCCGCCTGCGCCGACAGGAGGCCGTACCAGAGGCCCCGGAACCCGACGCCGCGGACGCCGAACGCCAGGTACACCGCCACGGGGGTGCCCACCAGGTAGAAGGACAGGAGGTTGATCCGTGCGCCCACGGCGGGGCGCGCCGTGCCCCGGAGCACCCCGCAGCCCGTGGTCTGCGGGCAGTTGCCCAGCTCGCACAGACCCACCACGGGCATCGCCGCCGACGCCAGCCGCACCACGCCGGGCTCCGTCGTGAACAGCTCCACCCACCGCCTGCTCAGCGCCACCGTCCACGCCACGTGCACCACGCCGATCGCCAGCGCGCACCACAGCGCCACCAGCGCCGCCATCCGCGCACGACGCGGCTTCCCGGCGCCCAGCTCGTTGCCCACCTGCATGCATGAGGTCATCGACCGAAACGATCCAACACAGAGAGCATAGTACAGTGAAGGTACAGTAGACGCTGCTGTGCTGCCGAGATCTTTGCTACTGTTCTCCTATGGTTGGCGTGCGAGCCATTCTTGTCTGTTCTTGGAACTCAACAGAGTAAAAAACGAAGCCCAACAGTGTGTTGCAGCGAGTAGCAGACGGCTCGTGCTCTGCGCACGAGCCCTAAGCTAATCTTTTCATGGCAGCCACCAGTGGCTGTCACTGTGCTGCAATGCAAACACTGCGCAACACACAGTGTACAGTGACATGAGAAGACCAACCACCAACGTGTACAATGTGTCGTTTTCCCCTGCTTGCAGTGCAGTAAAAATCGGAGTGACTGCCGTGGGCGCGGCGGGGTTAAAATGAGGCACCTGCGAATCCACCAAACATGGGAACCGCCACGGTTCCTGCGTATAAAACATGAAAACATGGATGGCCACACCATGTTTCACGCTGTTGCATTCTTCAATTGAATAAATGAAAAGGCACCCCCCCCCCCCCCTCTTTTTGGTTGGAGCCTACTTATGTATGCATGGAAGGAGTGCATGTACTTGACGTGGTAGCGCACAAAGTAGAGCAGCATATGGGAATATGGAATGGTGCACCACACATGTGGAGACCAATTTGAGATGCCGATGGATGGCAATAGGAGGAAGCAGACTCACCATGCACAAAATTGTTGCTTTATTGTTACTTTGGCAAGAAAAAGAGAGTAGCCTTACTACATGCTAGTACAAGTATACTCCTAGGTGTGACGCCTATATATACAAATAAAATAAAACTCTGCAATGGCTCTGCATTGCATGCTAAAACTTGTTTAAAAAATGCATTGTTCAGGAACAGGGCATGTTAAAAAAATCAAAGAGAGGAATCTGAAAAAAAGGGAGAAATGGATTTACTACGCTGAAAGCAGAGATTCTAAAAAAAAAAGATATCTTTCAAGTTTTGGTCCACGTCACGAAAAGAATAAAAAATGGAAAAAACAAGACTTCGTGTGACAGTACAGTAGTAGCTGCTAAGTGCTAAGTCAGTCTCGGCACAAGTAGTCAACGTTCCGTGGCATGCATGCATGGTGATAGCTGAAAAATCACGGCCTCGCCGCGGACCGACGAGCAAAACGCCGGTCCTGCGAGCGACCACGATGTGAACCTGGCGAAAGCAAATCTATGGACCCGATCCAAATGGGCAAGAAAATCCGGCGCAAAGATCTCGGCATATGCACGATCGGTTTGACCGTTTGAGGGTGATCGATGGAGGAGAGGAGAGGGTGCTTACCCGGGTGGATACGCAGGCGGCGAGCGCCATGGGCACGGTGTACATGAGGCTGGTGGTCTGGATGAGCACCCCGGCGGCGCCGACGGCGGCGGCGGGGTTGGGGAGGTATCCGGCGAGCACGGTGACGACCTCGTACCACCACCACTCGAGGCAGACGCCGACGCAGCTGGGCACGGCGAGGCTGGCGAGCGCGGGGAGGCCGCTGGCGACGGCGGCGGGGCGCGCCCAACCCTTCCAGGTGCTCTCGCAGGCGCGCGCCCAGCGGATGTAGGCGAGCAGGAACAGCAGCATGTTGGTGTTGGTGAGCGCCTGCGCCGCGGCGACGCCGCGCACGCCGAGGCCCATGCCGAAGACGAGACCCACGTTGAGCGGGACGTGCAGCGCCACGGCGATCGCGGAGCACGCCGCCATGGGCCGCGTGATGCCCTGCGACCGGAGGTACACGCGCAGCGGCTGGAGCACGGCGCCGGCCGCCAGGTCCGGGAGCGCGAACGCGGCGTACGACGCGGCGTGCGCCGAGATGGTGGGGTCCTGCCCCAGCGCCACCAGGATGGGCCCCACGTTGAGCCACAGCAGCGCGATGGGCACCGCGGCGAGGAACAGCAGCAGCACGGCGCGCTGGACGGACAGCGTCAGGAGTTCGTGGTTCCGGGAGCCGAACGCCTGCGCGCAGAGTGGCTCCAGCCCCGACGCGAGGCCGAACAGCACGCTGTGGCCCGTGATGTTGGTGAGGCCGATGGCGAGCGCGCCGCCCGCCAGGTCCAGCGGGCCCAGGCGGCCAAGGCAGAGCACGGACACCATCGCGCGCAGGTACACCACGCAGTTGAGCGCCGTGATCGGCGCCGCCATGCCCCACAGCGCGCGCAGCTCCGCCGCCACCGACGGCTGGTCGTCGTCGCCGCCCGGCCACGCCGCCGCGTCGGCGTCCGCCTGGCCGGCGCCCTTCCCCCCGTCATGCCGCGGCAGCGCCTTCCCCGGCAGCGGGATGGCCATGCCCAACGACAAGGGAACGGCTGTCTCGCGTCGTCTCTCTGCTACTAGTGCTCCCTGTGAAATAGGCAGGCAGGCAGGCAGAGTAGGGGGGATGGCTTTGGCTTGGCTTCTGCCTTGTGCCGGTGCCGGCTATATATATGGTCGGAGCGAGGTTTAACCTGCAGGCGTATTTATTACTGTACTGATCTGAATCTGATCAGGGGTTTAGCCTGGCCGTTGTTGTTAAAGACAGCACGCGGCGATTGAACTGAGATGGTGCATGAGACTTAGGTTACCATGAAAGACGCAGCAGTTTCGAGTTTCGACGTGCCAATTGACTGTTGCTCCATGGTATTCTGCGAGTATAAAGGCTCAGTTCGGGTGAGGGTTGGTGCGGCTGTTTTAACAGTGTTACGTAAGAGAGATTTAAGCTGCGGTATAGCTGAAAAACCGCTAAAAATGGCTGAAGAACAGGGGCCCTGTTCGGCAGGACTTATTGCGGCTGCGTCTGATTTGTAGAGCTGATTTGCTGTGAGAGAAAAACACTGTTCTATGGCTGAAAAGTAGGGCTGATTTTGGCCGATAAACTCAAGCGAACGGGGCGAGGGTGAAAGACACTACCGTTTAGACCTTACTATATTTGGCTTACGGGATTAAGAGAAATAAAAAAGGATTGAATCCTAAGTCAAACCATTTCTTCAATATCCTTAAGGGGGAGATTAACCGAATAAGCCCTACGGGAAAATGCCAACGGCGACCGCTAACCGCCTTTTTGTTAGGCTATTTCATTATAAGAATATACACAATATCATATTCTAGTGTCCAATTATTATGTCACAAAAGATGGAAGTATGGTCCTATTAGAAGAAAGACGTTTTACGAGGCATATTATCACGCTATATATAATATCCTATACAATTAATTGTTGTGATGTTATCTATGGAGCTAACCCGGAACATTAGATTTTGTGACACAACAGAAGAGACATCATGCCTAAGCTATGAGAGTTGACCTAGAGCATTAGATCTGAGCCCCACCATGAGACATATCACGACGGAGCTATAAGACTTGACCTAGCACATTGCATATCATGCCGCGAAGCAAGAAAACCACCAAATGTATGTGAGTTCACTCGAGATACTAGATTTTGTGCAGTCATACATAAGATGCATCTTCTCTATGTTTCTTATCGAATGTTTTGCACTAGAAAAAGTTCCCTAGATAGTACCTAATTAATGAGTATGGTATAAACTCGATGTTGACGACCTGTATACAACCGGCGTAGACTGCTGTCAGTTAGCGTGTGGGTGTGTGTGAGGTGGCCACAACGTCGCCCACGCCTGTGTGTCGTGCGCTCCGTGAGCGCCTTCTGTAACACTATATAAACCTCACAGAGATCAACATGGAATGTTGTTGGCTCAAACTCTCTTCATGGTATCAGTTAGCGCAAGTTAATCCTTCCCCTGCCGTTCTTCTTCCTCCATCTTCGCGGCCACCAACCGCTGCTCACCATCTTCGTTGCTCCGCCATCAGTTTGCGGCCATGCCGGACATGGACGAAATCCCCTTTTCGGCGTTCATCTTTCCAGCCTAGATTCCTCCTCCGACGCATCCTCCGTCGAGGATGATGCTCCTCGTGTCACCCCACCTTCTGCTGCTGTCCTGCAAACCGTGAACATCAAATCTCATGTTCCGGTTGTCCTCGAGCTTGCCAAGCCGAATTACGATGAATGGCGTTGCTTCTTTGACGCGTTCATCGGGAAGTTTGGCCTTGAGTCCCACCTCTCCTCCCCACCTACTCTGGCGCAGCACTGTGATCCGGAGTGGCGCCTCTGTGATCAGTGCCTCCTGAGTTGGCTGTACAATTTTGTTTCCAAGGATGCGCTCGCCATCGTTCGTGTTCCGCGGCCTACGGCCCATGTCATCTGGACTGGCATCCATGACCAATTCCGTGATAATGAGCTCCACCGCGCCGTGTATCTCGAAGCTGAGTTCAGAAGCCTCGTCCAGGGTGACATGGATGTTACCCATTACACCGGTCGCCTGAAGCATCTTGCCGACGCTCTCCGCGACGTTGGCCAACCTGTTCGTGAGACGAGTCAAGTCCTCAACATGCTTCGTGGCTTGAGCTCGAAGTACCGCCATGCCATCCCGGCGATCACAGCCAAGTAGCCGCCGCACACGTTCCCCTCGGCGCACTCGTACCTGCTCCTGGAGGAGCACTATGACAAGGAACAAGCCAAGGCCGCTGCGCATCAGGCTCTTGTCACCACCGGCGCCTCCCGTTCATCTGCTCCGGCGGTGGCCAACAGCGACGGCGGTTCTAGCTCTGCGTCCACCCAGCCACCGGCTCGTCCCGCGCCGGTTGCTACTGGCGCGCCCCCATGATACGATTAGCGCAAGGGTCGTGGGCGCGGACACGGTCGTGGTGGTTTTTAGCAACTCGGCGGTTCCAGCTCTAGTTCTTCAGCGCCTCGTGCCCCTACCGGTTGGGCACCTGGATTCAATCCATGGACCGAAATGGTGCAGGCATGGCCAATGCCATTCCGTGTTCCTGGTGCTGGTGTGCTCAGCCCCCGTCCCGGTGCTCGGTCCTAGCAAGCTTACTTCGCCGGGACACCGACACCACCGCCCGTCGACATAGCCCAACCCCTGCCTTCTTCGCCTGATGTCTGGAACCATTAGGCCTTGCTGGCCGCTCTGACCATGTCTGGCGTTCCATCGACTGGACCACAAGCCACCGAGTGGTTCCTCGACACCGGCGCCACATCACACATGGCGTCCAATGCTGGTACTTTCTCATCTTCCCAACCCCTTTCTCATTCTGCGCCCATTACAGTCGGCAATGGTGCCACCTTGCCGGTCACCCATCGAGCTTCTACTGCCATTGCTACTCCTCATTCCCCTCTTCTTCTCAACAATATTCTTGTGTCCCCTTCTTTGGTCAAGAATCTTGTTTCTGTTCGTTCTCTCACCCGTGACAACAATGTGACTGTTGAGTTTGATACTTTTGGTTTTTCCATCAAGGACATCCCGACTCGCACGGTGCTCCTCTGATGTAACAGCAATGGTGATCTTTATCCGCTGGCGTCTTCCTCACCAACAGCTTTCGTTGCTACCGCACCTAATGTTGATCTGTGGCATCAACGACTCGGCCATCCGGGGCGTCAGACTCTTCGTCATACCTTGTCCAATTTAGAATACAGCTGTGTCGGCGTCTAGAATGGCGCTCTAGACGAGCCAGCTAGTGAATTGGTTTCTGCGCGTCTAGACCCGGATGGTTGCGCAAAGCGGACACGAGGATGTATACTGGTTCGGGCAAATTGTCCCTACGTCCAGTGAGTGCTGCTGCTCGTGTTACTCTGCACCAGGGTGCTTATAGTAGGGGTTACAAGCGATCGAGAGAGGGAACGGATCCCAAGTCTCTGGTGTACGTG
>JAHUYU010003360.1:0-15229 GCA_030439765.1 Tripidium arundinaceum | reverse complement strand
GGTAAGAGGAGATTTCAAACATCAAAGCAGCCCATTCTAAAAGAGGATTGTAAATGACTTCTGATTTCTCTGATTGCCACGCCAAGCAGTTTAGTCCACATTTTCAAGGCGCTTTGGAGATCACCGCTGGTCCGTGCTCACAGAAACCTGGCCCACTTCTGCTCGCGGAAAATAAGCTACTGCCCTCCTCCCTCCGTTGATTAGCCTGCCTCCTTGAATACAGGAACCCTGAGTCGACTGCAAGCTTTCTAAATTTCAGTCGATTCAAATACTGGAAGTATGATACTCCCTCCATTCCAAATTATAAGTCATTCCAAGAATCTTGGAGAGTCAAAGTATCTCAAGTTTGACCAAAATTATAGAGAAAAACATAAAGATTTACAACATCAAATAGGTATACTATGAAAATATATTATCTTATTATATAAATTTGGTCAAACTTGAAAAACTTTGACTCTCCAAGATTCTTGGAATGACTTATAATTTGGGACGGAGGGAGTAAAAGAGATCTCTAGATAATTGTTGCCCAGATACACACGAGAGGGAAGCCGAACGCCCGGAGGTCAGCTTGACCAGAGGGCCGCTTGGATTGAATCAAAATAGCAAAGCTGCGGGTTCGGTTACAGACCATGTGCGGTGGCCTCGCTTTTGTAGAGCAGGCCACCCACTACCCTAGCATATTCTCTGCAAAAAGCAAAGATGCCTTATGCTACTGGGATGCCAAGGTTCCTCATCTACTTGGAAGCCAAGGCAACTACTTTGCAGTAAAAGTAAATTACACAAAGTAAGATACACTAGCAGTAGGCTTACTACTATCAATCTCCCCCTAAGCCTAGTGCTAGGCGATCTGCTTCAGACCGATCCTCCTCCGCATCTCCTGGAACTTGGCCTTGCCCAGCGACTTGGTGAGTATGTCTGCGAGCTGATCGGTAGTCGGAATGTGGTCAGCCTTGATGCTCCCGTCCTCCAGACAGTCCCTGATGAAGTGGTACTTGATCCGGATGTGCTTGCTCCTGTCGTGGAAGACCGGGTTCTTGGCTAGAGCCAAAGCAGACTTGCTGTCCACTCTCAGCTCCACCACATCCACCTTCCTGCCCAGGAGCTCCCCGAGCAGCCTGGACAGCCACAGTGCTTGAGTGGCTGCAGAGGCGGTGGCGATGTACTC
This sequence comes from Tripidium arundinaceum, assembly GCA_030439765.1. Lineage (NCBI taxonomy): Eukaryota > Viridiplantae > Streptophyta > Magnoliopsida > Poales > Poaceae > Tripidium > Tripidium arundinaceum. Next base: position 14,064 of record JAHUYU010003360.1, on the reverse strand, counting down.
TGCCTCGCAGCTCGACAGAGCCACCACCTTCTGCTTGATCGACTGCCAGCTGACCAAGCAATCACCCAGGAAGAACATAGTTCCGCTGGTGCTCTTGCTCGTATCGATGTCGCCGGCGAGGTCGCTGTCGCAGTAGCCGACGAAACGCGCCGTGCCGGGAGCCCGCCTGTAGTGTAGACCGTAGTCCAGGGTCCCGGCCACGTAGCGAAGAATGCGCTTGACAGCCTGCTGGTGCTCCACCGTGGGCCGTTCCATGAACCGGCTCACGTACCCGACGGCGAACGCCAAGTCCGGCCGGGTATGCACGAGATACCGGAGGCTGCCGACCAGCCGCCGGTAGTGCGTAGAGTCCACCTCCTCCGCCTTGCTCTCACGGCTGAGCCGGAGCTTCTCCTCCATCGGCGTGTGGGCTGGGTTGCAGCCGACCATCTCGCCGAGCTCGAGAATCCGCTTGGCGTAGTGAGCTTGACGGAGGGTGATGCCGCTGGCATCCTAGTTCACCTCGACGCCGAGGTAGAAGCTGAGGTGGCCGAGGTCGCTCATGTCGAACGTCTTCTTCATGGCCGCCTTGAACTTTCCGACCACCCCAGCGGAGACGCCGCGGCTGTTCGCACAGCTGCACCTGACACACGCCGGCGAGCCGACCACGTATGCTGAGGCACAGGGTGACCCGGCATGGCGCGCGGCGATGAAGCAGGAGCTCGAGTCTGTGGAGAAGAACCGGACATGGGAGCTCGTCGACTTGCCAGCCGGCCACCGCCCGATCTCCTTGAAATGGGTCTTCAAGTTGAAGAAGGACGAGAAGGGCGCGGTCATCAGGCACAAGGCGCGGCTGGTGGCACGGGGCTTCGTCCAACAGGAGGGCATCGACTACGACGACGCTTTCGCACCAGTCGCGCGGATGGAGTCCGTCCGCGTCCTCCTTGCACTGGCGGCCCAAGAGGGATGGCGGGTGCATCACATGGATGTGAAGTCCGCATTCCTCAACGGCGACCTCAAGGAGGAGGTCTACGTGCGGCAGCCGCCTGGCTTCGTCGTCGCCGGAGAAGAAGGCAAGGTGTACCGTCTGCACAAGGCGCTGTACGGGCTGAGGCAGGCACCGCGCGCCTGGAACGCGAAGCTGGACGCCACACTGAAGCAAATGGGCTTCCAGCAGAACTCGCACGAGGCGGCGGTGTATCGGCGGGGCAGTGGGCAGACTGTCCTGCTGGTCGGCGTCTACGTGGACGACCTCATCATCGCTGGCGCCGATCAGGGGGTGGTCGGAAAGTTCAAGGCGGCCATGAAGAAGACGTTCGACATGAGCGACCTCGGCCACCTCAGCTTCTACCTCGGCGTCGAGGTGAACTAGGATGCCAGCGGCATCACCCTCCGTCAAGCTCACTACGCCAAGCGGATTCTCGAGCTCGGCGAGATGGTCGGCTGCAACCCAGCCCACACGCCGATGGAGGAGAAGCTCCGGCTCAGCCGTGAGAGCAAGGCGGAGGAGGTGGACTCTACGCACTACCGGCGGCTGGTCGGCAGCCTCCGGTATCTCGTGCATACCCGGCCGGACTTGGCGTTCGCCGTCGGGTACGTGAGCCGGTTCATGGAACGGCCCACGGTGGAGCACCAGCAGGCTGTCAAGCGCATTCTTCGCTACGTGGCCGGGACCCTGGACTACGGTCTACACTACAGGCGGGCTCCCGGCACGGCGCGTTTCGTCGGCTACTGCGACAGCGACCTCGCCGGCGACATCGATACGAGCAAGAGCACCAGCGGAACTATGTTCTTCCTGGGTGATTGCTTGGTCAGCTGGCAGTCGATCAAGCAGAAGGTGGTGGCTCTGTCGAGCTGCGAGGCAGAGTACATCGCCACCGCCTCTGCAGCCACTCAAGCACTGTGGCTGTCCAGGCTGCTCGGGGAGCTCCTGGGCAGGAAGGTGGATGTGGTGGAGCTGAGAGTGGACAGCAAGTCTGCTTTGGCTCTAGCCAAGAACCCGGTCTTCCACGACAGGAGCAAGCACATCCGGATCAAGTACCACTTCATCAGGGACTGTCTGGAGGACGGGAGCATCAAGGCTGACCACATTCCGACTACCGATCAGCTCGCAGACATACTCACCAAGTCGCTGGGCAAGGCCAAGTTCCAGGAGATGCGGAGGAGGATCGGTCTGAAGCAGATCGCCTAGCACTAGGCTTAGGGGGAGATTGATAGTAGTAAGCCTACTGCTAGTGTATCTTACTTTGTGTAATTTACTTTTACTGCAAAGTAGTTGCCTTGGCTTCCAAGTAGATGAGGAACCTTGGCATCCCAGTAGCATAAGGCATCTTTGCTTTTTGCAGAGAATATGCTAGGGTAGTGGGTGGCCTGCTCTACAAAAGCGAGGCCACCGCACATGGTCTGTAACCGAACCCGCAGCTTTGCTATTTTGATTCAATCCAAGCGGCCCTCTGGTCAAGCTGACCTCCGGGCGTTCGGCTTCCCTCTCGTGTGTATCTGGGCAACAATTATCTAGAGATCTCTTTTACTCCCTCCGTCCCAAATTATAAGTCATTCCAAGAATCTTGGAGAGTCAAAGTTTTTCAAGTTTGACCAAATTTATATAATAAGATAATATATTTTCATAGTATACCTATTTGATGTTGTAAATCTTTATGTTTTTCTCTATAATTTTGGTCAAACTTGAGATACTTTGACTCTCCAAGATTCTTGGAATGACTTATAATTTGGAATGGAGGGAGTATCATACTTCCAGTATTTGAATCGACTGAAATTTAGAAAGCTTGCAGTCGACTCAGGGTTCCTGTATTCAAGGAGGCAGGCTAATCAACGGAGGGAGGAGGGCAGTAGCTTATTTTCCGCGAGCAGAAGTGGGCCAGGTTTCTGTGAGCACGGACCAGCGGTGATCTCCAAAGCGCCTTGAAAATGTGGACTAAACTGCTTGGCGTGGCAATCAGAGAAATCAGAAGTCATTTACAATCCTCTTTTAGAATGGGCTGCTTTGATGTTTGAAATCTCCTCTTACTAGAATACTCTTCCTTCGTACTGACCCTTTGCCAACAGTTGTCCCCCTGCCTCCGTGGAGCGTGTGCCATGACAGCGTCCGAGGCCCTATTTGGTTGAGCTTATCAGCCAGAATTAGTGTTATTTTTCAGCCATAGAATAATATTTTTCTCTTATAATAAATCAGCTCTACAAATCAGCCGCAACAACATTAAGTCCTACCGAACAGGGCCCGAGGTAGGCGAGTGGTAGGTCAAGATTACAACAGCCATCACTCAATAAAGATGACAACCATCACTAAACTAGCGTTTGGCTGGGACACAAGGTGGAATGAGACAGTACTGTCCCTGGTTCGTGGGACGGGACGACTTCATTTTCTATTTAGTTGAGAAAGGATGGGACTAACCTGACAACCGTCACTAAGGTAGCGTTTGGCTGGGAGACAAGGTGGAATGGCACAGTCCTATCCCTGGTTCGTAAGACGGGACGACTTCATTTTCTGTTTGGTTAAGGAAGGATGGAACCAACTCGTTTTCTGTTCGGTCCAGAGACATCAAAAGTGGGATGAGCTACAGACAGGTGGGACCCATTAGTCAGTTTATTTTTTTTATTTTTCTTCCTCCTCTCTTTATCTCTTTCATCCCAACCGTGAGTCCAGACGCACGCCTCCTCCAACGGAGTGATCTCAACCTACGATGCGGCGGGGCGGAGCTCACCCGCTTCTTCCCCAACTCCGGCAACTCCGGTGAGCCCACACTTCTTCTTCAACTCCGGCAAGGCCCCGGGCGTCTTCTTTCCCGTCCTTCCGCTCGATTTTTGGGGGCGAGGCGAGCCCGCATCTTAGGCGAATATTCGCACACGGGATGTCCTCGCCCCTACTGACCCCCAAACCGAGCAATGTAACACCCCGGTGTTAAGCCCCAATTAAAAATGCTAATCATGTCATGAGCATCATCTTAATCCTTCATTGCATGATGTGGTGTGTCACTTGAGTTTGTAGCTTGCATATAAGTGTTATAGCGAAACCGTAAAAATTGAATAAGTAATGATGTGCTTTGAATATTTGATGCCCTGGAAAATGATTTTTATTGAGCAAAAATAGTATAAAACTTAGGTTAAATAATTATACCAAAGTTATAGTACTATTTTACTAGATGAAAATGGAACTTTGCTTATGTGAGAAATGTGTAGCTTGATAGCTTCATTAGGGTCTCAAAATTTGAATCAAAAGTTTCATTTCAGCCTCAAACTCTTAAAATTTTCTAAGTCTGGAATTTTGGTGACATTGCAATATTGACAGCTATGTTCAAGCAATTTATAGTTAGCACTTAAGATTAAAACTGGCTTCGTTTGAAAGTGTTTACCTTCAGCTCTAAGTTTGTTTAGTTGGTTCATGCTTGCCAAGTTTTTAGCCTCCCAAAAATCAGGCTCAAAGTCCTTTAGAAAGTGCTGTTTTCTACTTTGTTCATGCTCTAGCACCCTGCTGACACTCCAATCTTGGCATGGTCCTATCTCCCTCTCTGATCATCAAAACCGTGAAGTGCTTTAATTAGTTTTGGTAACTTTAGGGTCCTACTCGGGCCTGGTAGCTTGATCGAGCATTGTGACCATATGAATTTTGGCATTAGAGCCACGCCAAAAACCGTGCATAGCACTGCTTCGGCTGTTTTGGCCAGCGTGCGCGGTCACCACGCCCGACCATCGCTGGCGTTTGCTGGCCACACGCTGCCGTGACCGAGCGCCTTGCTGTGCTGCTAGCCTGCTGCCACGGCCGCCGTTAGTCTCGCCGCTGCCTTGCTGCCGCACCGTGTTGGCCGCCTCGCTGCCCGCCGTGCCATGGCCGGCTGACCCGCGCCGAAGCCGACGTGCCTGCCTTGGCCGCTGTGCTGGCCTCACCCTACCACCTGCTACGCGTCTGCCGCTGCTGGGACGCCCTACCTCTGTCGCCGCGCTTAGTCTCGCCGGTGTCGGGCATGCTCCCATATGCCATCATCGCGCTACTGTGCTTAGCTGCCGCACTTGGACGTGCCGCCTCGCTGCCGTGGCCGAGCACAATAATGGCGTGTGCTCGCGCACCGTGCTGCTGCGAGCTGCCGCGCTGTGCCGAGTCCGTTGCCTGTGCTATGCCGAGCTGTGCTGCATTGCTCGCTGTCGCACTGTACTGCCCTGGCCTGCGCCCCACATCTTGGTCGCCGCCTCGGTTGCGGTGGACGCCGCCCGGGTCATCATTGCACGTGCGGTGCCGTGCCAGCGCTGCGTCGCTACCGCCCGCTGTCCCGCCACGTCGATCGACCGAGCCCCGGCACTTCAATGCGGACAGTGCCGAGCCCTCCTGCTGCCCTTGCCCGACCCATTATTGCAGCGCGCATGCGTCCCATGCTTGAGGCGACGCCGCCCCGTCCAAACACTACCCGACGCGCCAACGGTACCGGGGCCGCTGCGCACACGCTAGCGTGCCCCCTTAGCTTTTGCGGGCCTTGACCGAGCCAGAAAAGAGCATCGCCACTCCAATGCTTAGAGCGCAGAGAGTAGTGCCGCTCCTCTTTTTCAAAATTTGTGCCACGCCGGGAATCGCAATCCATTTCCCCGCGCGTACCCCCACATGGGAGTCAACTAGCTAACCGACCCACATCGAGCCTCTGGTGAGCGTTGTAGCCGGCCAATTTGGCACTTTCCCTGCCGCCGGTCATTCACCGCCGTGCCCTAGAAGGTTTTGGCGGTAAGCTCATAGACACGGTTTTCAGTTCAATTCCTTGCATCAGTAAGTTTCCGTTGAGCTCCTAGTGCCGGTGCTCTCCCTTGTTTGGACAGAGTAGCCACTGCCGACGAGCTGATGGCGCCATGTCGGTCATGGAGCGCTGCCGCTTCGCCCACACACGCGCGGTCGCCCCTGCTCGGACCATCCTCGGCCTCGACCGACCCCTCAGTTGTACTCGCTATAAGCCCCTGCAGCTTCCCCACCTTTTTGTTTCAGTCGCCGTAGCTTGGGTTCGCCAGAACAACCCCGCCGCCACCGACGAACTGCGCTGCTATGGCCGCCGTCATGGCCAGCTTGGTTGCGATGCCCTGCGAACCGCGCAGATGCCTCACAGCCACTCGCGCCGCTTTAGCTTGGACAGCCGGCCACCCCTCGGTCACCGGTGTGTCGCCGCCAGCTAGCTCGCTGCGCGCGCCCCGATGCAAATACGAAAATGTCCAGGGTGGTGGTTGTAAACTCTATCTCTGTTGCAATAGTAATGCATAGTGCTGCAAAATATTCAAAAGCGCAGGGGCCTTTTTGCATAAATGCCAACGCGCGCGTGGACGCTGGGATAGGCCGGTTTCTCTCGCGCGCGGGGCACCGCTTGCGAGCCGAACCTAGCTGTCTGGGCCGAATAGTAGGCGCCGGCCTTTTTCCTTTTCCACGCATTTTTTAAATTAGTTTTTCCTTTTCTAAAATTGCTGAAAACTTGTAAATTCTATATAAATTTGAATTTGTATCCAAAAATTGTGAAATAAATTTTGTTAGACTCCTGATTGCATGTACTATGTGTTAGAGTATGAACAAAGTAGAAAACAGCACTTTCTAAAGGACTTTGAGCCTGATTTTTGGGAGGCTAAAAACTTGGCAAGCATGAACCAACTAAACAAACTTAGAGCTGAAGGTAAACACTTTCAAACGAAGCCAGTTTTAATCTTAAGTGCTAACTATAAATTGCTTGAACATAGCTGTCAATATTGCAATGTCACCAAAATTCCAGACTTAGAAAATTTTAAGAGTTTGAGGCTGAAATGAAACTTTTGATTCAAATTTTGAGACCCTAATGAAGCTATCAAGCTACACATTTCTCACATAAGCAAAGTTCCATTTTCATCTAGTAAAATAGTACTATAACTTTGGTATAATTATTTAACCTAAGTTTTATACTATTTTTGCTCAATAAAAATCATTTTCCAGGGCATCAAATATTCAAAGCACATCATTACTTATTCAATTTTTACGGTTTCGCTATAACACTTATATGCAAGCTACAAACTCAAGTGACACACCACATCATGCAATGAAGGATTAAGATGATGCTCATGACATGATTAGCATTTTTAATTGGGGCTTAACACCGGGGTGTTACATTGCTCGGTTTGGGGGTCAGTAGGGGCGAGGACATCCCGTGTGCGAATATTCGCCTAAGATGCGGGCTCGCCTCGCCCCCAAAAATCGAGCGGAAGGACGGGAAAGAAGACGCCCGGGGCCTTGCCGGAGTTGAAGAAGAAGTGTGGGCTCACCGGAGTTGCCGGAGTTGGGGAAGAAGCGGGTGAGCTCCGCCCCGCCGCATCGTAGGTTGAGATCACTCCGTTGGAGGAGGCGTGCGTCTGGACTCACGGTTGGGATGAAAGAGATAAAGAGAGGAGGAAGAAAAATAAAAAAAATAAACTGACTAATGGGTCCCACCTGTCTGTAGCTCATCCCACTTTTGATGTCTCTGGACCGAACAGAAAACGAGTTGGTTCCATCCTTCCTTAACCAAACAGAAAATGAAGTCGTCCCGTCTTACGAACCAGGGATAGGACTGTGCCATTCCACCTTGTCTCCCAGCCAAACGCTACCTTAGTGACGGTTGTCAGGTTAGTCCCATCCTTTCTCAACTAAATAGAAAATGAAGTCGTCCCGTCCCACGAACCAGGGACAGTACTGTCTCATTCCACCTTGTGTCCCAGCCAAACGCTAGTTTAGTGATGGTTGTCATCTTTATTGAGTGATGGCTGTTGTAATCTTGACCTACCACTCGCCTACCTCGGGCCCTGTTCGGTAGGACTTAATGTTGTTGCGGCTGATTTGTAGAGCTGATTTATTATAAGAGAAAAATATTATTCTATGGCTGAAAAATAACACTAATTCTGGCTGATAAGCTCAACCAAATAGGGCCTCGGACGCTGTCATGGCACACGCTCCACGGAGGCAGGGGGACAACTGTTGGCAAAGGGTCAGTACGAAGGAAGAGTATTCTAGTAAGAGGAGATTTCAAACATCAAAGCAGCCCATTCTAAAAGAGGATTGTAAATGACTTCTGATTTCTCTGATTGCCACGCCAAGCAGTTTAGTCCACATTTTCAAGGCGCTTTGGAGATCACCGCTGGTCCGTGCTCACAGAAACCTGGCCCACTTCTGCTCGCGGAAAATAAGCTACTGCCCTCCTCCCTCCGTTGATTAGCCTGCCTCCTTGAATACAGGAACCCTGAGTCGACTGCAAGCTTTCTAAATTTCAGTCGATTCAAATACTGGAAGTATGATACTCCCTCCATTCCAAATTATAAGTCATTCCAAGAATCTTGGAGAGTCAAAGTATCTCAAGTTTGACCAAAATTATAGAGAAAAACATAAAGATTTACAACATCAAATAGGTATACTATGAAAATATATTATCTTATTATATAAATTTGGTCAAACTTGAAAAACTTTGACTCTCCAAGATTCTTGGAATGACTTATAATTTGGGACGGAGGGAGTAAAAGAGATCTCTAGATAATTGTTGCCCAGATACACACGAGAGGGAAGCCGAACGCCCGGAGGTCAGCTTGACCAGAGGGCCGCTTGGATTGAATCAAAATAGCAAAGCTGCGGGTTCGGTTACAGACCATGTGCGGTGGCCTCGCTTTTGTAGAGCAGGCCACCCACTACCCTAGCATATTCTCTGCAAAAAGCAAAGATGCCTTATGCTACTGGGATGCCAAGGTTCCTCATCTACTTGGAAGCCAAGGCAACTACTTTGCAGTAAAAGTAAATTACACAAAGTAAGATACACTAGCAGTAGGCTTACTACTATCAATCTCCCCCTAAGCCTAGTGCTAGGCGATCTGCTTCAGACCGATCCTCCTCCGCATCTCCTGGAACTTGGCCTTGCCCAGCGACTTGGTGAGTATGTCTGCGAGCTGATCGGTAGTCGGAATGGGGTCAGCCTTGATGCTCCCGTCCTCCAGACAGTCCCTGATGAAGTGGTACTTGATCCGGATGTGCTTGCTCCTGTCGTGGAAGACCGGGTTCTTGGCTAGAGCCAAAGCAGACTTGCTGTCCACTCTCAGCTCCACCACATCCACCTTCCTGCCCAGGAGCTCCCCGAGCAGCCTGGACAGCCACAGTGCTTGAGTGGCTGCAGAGGCGGTGGCGATGTACTCTGCCTCGCAGCTCGACAGAGCCACCACCTTCTGCTTGATCGACTGCCAGCTGACCAAGCAATCACCCAGGAAGAACATAGTTCCGCTGGTGCTCTTGCTCGTATCGATGTCGCCGGCGAGGTCGCTGTCGCAGTAGCCGACGAAACGCGCCGTGCCGGGAGCCCGCCTGTAGTGTAGACCGTAGTCCAGGGTCCCGGCCACGTAGCGAAGAATGCGCTTGACAGCCTGCTGGTGCTCCACCGTGGGCCGTTCCATGAACCGGCTCACGTACCCGACGGCGAACGCCAAGTCCGGCCGGGTATGCACGAGATACCGGAGGCTGCCGACCAGCCGCCGGTAGTGCGTAGAGTCCACCTCCTCCGCCTTGCTCTCACGGCTGAGCCGGAGCTTCTCCTCCATCGGCGTGTGGGCTGGGTTGCAGCCGACCATCTCGCCGAGCTCGAGAATCCGCTTGGCGTAGTGAGCTTGACGGAGGGTGATGCCGCTGGCATCCTAGTTCACCTCGACGCCGAGGTAGAAGCTGAGGTGGCCGAGGTCGCTCATGTCGAACGTCTTCTTCATGGCCGCCTTGAACTTTCCGACCACCCCCTGATCGGCGCGTGCTCGTGTCGCGTGACGTCATCTTTGACGAAACGCGCGGCTGGGACTGGAGCAAGAGTGCAGACCACGCTGCATCGTTGGCCGAGGAGTTCTTCGTCGACCTCGAGTGGTCGGCAGGTGGTCGGGCTGGCGTTTCACCGACCTCGTCACCGACCGCCTCTCCGCCACACTCGCCAGTTCCGGGGGAGTCTGGGAGCTCTGCGCCGACCACTTCCTCGGGCTCTCCGACCTCTTCGCCCCGGTCTCCGACCTCTTCGCCCCGGTCTCCGACCTCTTCACCTCGGTCTCCGACCACTTCACCTCGGTCTCCGACCACTGCCCCAGGGTCGCCGACCACTTCCCCAAGGTCTCCGACCACTGGACCTGCATCGACGACCACAACAACACCTCCACCCGTCGACCACGCCCCGTTCGAGCTGGCCACACCCCTGGAGGATGATGAGGACCGTCTGGACGCGTTCTACGACGGCGAGCCTCTCCGGTACCGCACCATGTCGAGCATCATGGGTGACGGGACCACCCCAGCGGAGACGCCGCGGCTGTTCGCACAGCTGCACCTGACACACGCCGGCGAGCCGACCACGTATGCTGAGGCACAGGGTGACCCGGCATGGCACGCGGCGATGAAGCAGGAGCTCGAGTCTGTGGAGAAGAACCGGACATGGGAGCTCGTCGACTTGCCAGCCGGCCACCGCCCGATCTCCTTGAAATGGGTCTTCAAGTTGAAGAAGGACGAGAAGGGCGCGGTCATCAGGCACAAGGCGCGGCTGGTGGCACGGGGCTTCGTCCAACAGGAGGGCATCGACTACGACGACGCTTTCGCACCAGTCGCGCGGATGGAGTCCGTCCGCGTCCTCCTTGCACTGGCGGCCCAAGAGGGATGGCGGGTGCATCACATGGATGTGAAGTCCGCATTCCTCAACGGCGACCTCAAGGAGGAGGTCTACGTGCGGCAGCCGCCTGGCTTCGTCGTCGCCGGAGAAGAAGGCAAGGTGTACCGTCTGCACAAGGCGCTGTACGGGCTGAGGCAGGCACCGCGCGCCTGGAACGCGAAGCTGGACGCCACACTGAAGCAAATGGGCTTCCAGCAGAACTCGCACGAGGCGGCGGTGTATCGGCGGGGCAGTGGGCAGACTGTCCTGCTGGTCGGCGTCTACGTGGACGACCTCATCATCGCTGGCGCCGATCAGGGGGTGGTCGGAAAGTTCAAGGCGGCCATGAAGAAGACGTTCGACATGAGCGACCTCGGCCACCTCAGCTTCTACCTCGGCGTCGAGGTGAACTAGGATGCCAGCGGCATCACCCTCCGTCAAGCTCACTACGCCAAGCGGATTCTCGAGCTCGGCGAGATGGTCGGCTGCAACCCAGCCCACACGCCGATGGAGGAGAAGCTCCGGCTCAGCCGTGAGAGCAAGGCGGAGGAGGTGGACTCTACGCACTACCGGCGGCTGGTCGGCAGCCTCCGGTATCTCGTGCATACCCGGCCGGACTTGGCGTTCGCCGTCGGGTACGTGAGCCGGTTCATGGAACGGCCCACGGTGGAGCACCAGCAGGCTGTCAAGCGCATTCTTCGCTACGTGGCCGGGACCCTGGACTACGGTCTACACTACAGGCGGGCTCCCGGCACGGCGCGTTTCGTCGGCTACTGCGACAGCGACCTCGCCGGCGACATCGATACGAGCAAGAGCACCAGCGGAACTATGTTCTTCCTGGGTGATTGCTTGGTCAGCTGGCAGTCGATCAAGCAGAAGGTGGTGGCTCTGTCGAGCTGCGAGGCAGAGTACATCGCCACCGCCTCTGCAGCCACTCAAGCACTGTGGCTGTCCAGGCTGCTCGGGGAGCTCCTGGGCAGGAAGGTGGATGTGGTGGAGCTGAGAGTGGACAGCAAGTCTGCTTTGGCTCTAGCCAAGAACCCGGTCTTCCACGACAGGAGCAAGCACATCCGGATCAAGTACCACTTCATCAGGGACTGTCTGGAGGACGGGAGCATCAAGGCTGACCACATTCCGACTACCGATCAGCTCGCAGACATACTCACCAAGTCGCTGGGCAAGGCCAAGTTCCAGGAGATGCGGAGGAGGATCGGTCTGAAGCAGATCGCCTAGCACTAGGCTTAGGGGGAGATTGATAGTAGTAAGCCTACTGCTAGTGTATCTTACTTTGTGTAATTTACTTTTACTGCAAAGTAGTTGCCTTGGCTTCCAAGTAGATGAGGAACCTTGGCATCCCAGTAGCATAAGGCATCTTTGCTTTTTGCAGAGAATATGCTAGGGTAGTGGGTGGCCTGCTCTACAAAAGCGAGGCCACCGCACATGGTCTGTAACCGAACCCGCAGCTTTGCTATTTTGATTCAATCCAAGCGGCCCTCTGGTCAAGCTGACCTCCGGGCGTTCGGCTTCCCTCTCGTGTGTATCTGGGCAACAATTATCTAGAGATCTCTTTTACTCCCTCCGTCCCAAATTATAAGTCATTCCAAGAATCTTGGAGAGTCAAAGTTTTTCAAGTTTGACCAAATTTATATAATAAGATAATATATTTTCATAGTATACCTATTTGATGTTGTAAATCTTTATGTTTTTCTCTATAATTTTGGTCAAACTTGAGATACTTTGACTCTCCAAGATTCTTGGAATGACTTATAATTTGGAATGGAGGGAGTATCATACTTCCAGTATTTGAATCGACTGAAATTTAGAAAGCTTGCAGTCGACTCAGGGTTCCTGTATTCAAGGAGGCAGGCTAATCAACGGAGGGAGGAGGGCAGTAGCTTATTTTCCGCGAGCAGAAGTGGGCCAGGTTTCTGTGAGCACGGACCAGCGGTGATCTCCAAAGCGCCTTGAAAATGTGGACTAAACTGCTTGGCGTGGCAATCAGAGAAATCAGAAGTCATTTACAATCCTCTTTTAGAATGGGCTGCTTTGATGTTTGAAATCTCCTCTTACTAGAATACTCTTCCTTCGTACTGACCCTTTGCCAACAGTTGTCCCCCTGCCTCCGTGGAGCGTGTGCCATGACAGCGTCCGAGGCCCTATTTGGTTGAGCTTATCAGCCAGAATTAGTGTTATTTTTCAGCCATAGAATAATATTTTTCTCTTATAATAAATCAGCTCTACAAATCAGCCGCAACAACATTAAGTCCTACCGAACAGGGCCCGAGGTAGGCGAGTGGTAGGTCAAGATTACAACAGCCATCACTCAATAAAGATGACAACCATCACTAAACTAGCGTTTGGCTGGGACACAAGGTGGAATGAGACAGTACTGTCCCTGGTTCGTGGGACGGGACGACTTCATTTTCTATTTAGTTGAGAAAGGATGGGACTAACCTGACAACCGTCACTAAGGTAGCGTTTGGCTGGGAGACAAGGTGGAATGGCACAGTCCTATCCCTGGTTCGTAAGACGGGACGACTTCATTTTCTGTTTGGTTAAGGAAGGATGGAACCAACTCGTTTTCTGTTCGGTCCAGAGACATCAAAAGTGGGATGAGCTACAGACAGGTGGGACCCATTAGTCAGTTTATTTTTTTATTTTTCTTCCTCCTCTCTTTATCTCTTTCATCCCAACCGTGAGTCCAGACGCACGCCTCCTCCAACGGAGTGATCTCAACCTACGATGCGGCGGGGCGGAGCTCACCCGCTTCTTCCCCAACTCCGGCAACTCCGGTGAGCCCACACTTCTTCTTCAACTCCGGCAAGGCCCCGGGCGTCTTCTTTCCCGTCCTTCCGCTCGATTTTTGGGGGCGAGGCGAGCCCGCATCTTAGGCGAATATTCGCACACGGGATGTCCTCGCCCTACTGACCCCCAAACATCAAAGCAGCCCATTCTAAAAGAGGAGGAAGAAAAATAAAAAAAATAAACTGACTAATGGGTCCCACCTGTCTGTAGCTCATCCCACTTTTGATGTCTCTGGACCGAACAGAAAACGAGTTGGTTCCATCCTTCCTTAACCAAACAGAAAATGAAGTCGTCCCGTCTTACGAACCAGGGATAGGACTGTGCCATTCCACCTTGTCTCCCAGCCAAACGCTACCTTAGTGACGGTTGTCAGGTTAGTCCCATCCTTTCTCAACTAAATAGAAAATGAAGTCGTCCCGTCCCACGAACCAGGGACAGTACTGTCTCATTCCACCTTGTGTCCCAGCCAAACGCTAGTTTAGTGATGGTTGTCATCTTTATTGAGTGATGGCTGTTGTAATCTTGACCTACCACTCGCCTACCTCGGGCCCTGTTCGGTAGGACTTAATGTTGTTGCGGCTGATTTGTAGAGCTGATTTATTATAAGAGAAAAATATTATTCTATGGCTGAAAAATAACACTAATTCTGGAC
>JAHUYU010003150.1:0-19095 GCA_030439765.1 Tripidium arundinaceum | reverse complement strand
CTCTGATTGGTGTGGAAGAGGAGATTGTAGAGTTTTTTGCCAGCTCTAGGCCATTGACTCGCCGTAGCCGCAACCCTCTAGGGTTCGGCACTCCGATCCCGCCCACAACTCCACCACCAACTCCACCGTCATCTCTTCTGGATCCGACGAGATCTAGTGAAGTCCAAGCTGATTGCTCCGGAGGATTGCTACCCTGTTGGTCGCTCGGATCGGATTGAGAAGCCTCCGGTCAAACTCATTTTTGCAAGGGACATTTGGGGAAGAGGGGGTGAGAAGAAATCCTTTGCAGAAATCCTCAAGAGGCCGATGGCGGAAGGTGGGCGTTAGGTCTGGCAACCAGAGCCTAGGCAGCAGTCTCCTCAGGTGTACCGGCACGCCCACCACCGCAGAATCAGCAGCAGTTCCCACCCCAACCCCAGGTGCAGGGATGGCAGGTCCAGGGGCACAGACAACAAGAGCAGCAGAGACCGACCCCGTCGCCTCCACCGTTGCATCAACAAGCATCTCCACCACCGCGACAACAGGCGCATCCTCCGCGTCAACAGCAACCCCCACCTCGGAGGGGTGTGACCAAGTGACCCAGAACCTTGAACAGCCACCATTTGTCATTGATCTGAGGTATCGAAAACTAACTTGCTATAACTATGGTGAGCCGGGTCATTTTGTGGGGAATTGCTCGAAGCCGAAGATATGCTTTATCTATGGGATAGCCGGTCATCACATGAATGTTTGCCCAAGCTGGAAATCTGATCATCCATAGCAGCCAATGTGGGTAGTGCTAGTCAGGGTCTGTGCTTTGTAACACCTCTGGTGTTAAGCAACACTTAAAACCTGTCATGTCATCATATGCACTGCAAAGCATCCATATGGGGTCATCATTTCATGTGCATCAACTTAAAACAAGTTTATATTTCAATTGTTTGTGCTTAGGAGGGTAATATGTTTAACTTTGTGCTCTTGGTGTTAATGTGAAACCCAACTAGTTCTTAAGTGGTTCAATTTTGACTTTGAATGCAAGTGTGTTTATAGTTCATGTGTACATATAATTATGGGATTAACCCAAAGTTGTGGTTTTGAGTGAGCTTATGTCATATGTCATGAAAATAGTTTCAAATGGTGTTTTTGAACTCTATTCAATGAATGGAGCATTTGAAAACCAATTTCCAATTTAAATTAAATAGAAAAACCCTAACTTCAATTTTATCCTTTTACCCCTTTTCTATAGTTTGAAAATTTTGCATAATTTGGGGGTGACCTAAAAAGCAAGTTGTAGTACTTGTCAAGAGGTACAACTTGGTATACAAAGTTTTTGAAGTTTCAATATAAAATTTAAAGTAATTTTGAAAACATTCAAACCCTAATTTGAACCCCAAATTCAAATTTCAAAATCTAGACATGATTTGAAAGTGGTCCAATTATGAAAGTTGTGGATCATGGAAAATGGAACAACTTTTATTTTTGGAGATTTTCATGTTGCCATACAAATTTGAAAGTAATTTGAAAAATAGAGCCAGTGGCAATTCGGTAATTTTCGAGAAAGGACCTAGCTGCCTGCTTGCTCGCCGCCGGCGTCCTTCTGCCGCCTTCCAGGCGCGTCGCGGCTGCCAGCACCTCCTTCGCGGTGGCAAGGGGAGCCCTGCTGTCGCGCGCACGTCCCGCGGCCATGGCTATAAAGCCCGGAGCGCCACCGTCGTCTTCCCCTTTCCCTGTTTTGCCAACGCCCCCGCCGTGCTCCGCCGCGCTCTATCGTCGCCATCGTGCTTTCTCCGGCCAAATTGGTGACTCCAACGCGCTCGCAATTTCTTTGCGCTCCTGCCCAACCCTCTAGCCAGCTGGTGTCATTGCCAAAATCACCCAAAACCTAAGTCATTAAGCATCATTTTCCTTATTTAAACTAATTAATTAATTAAGTATTAATTAGGTCCAAATTAACTTTGCTAAAATGACGTCAAACTTTTTATATAGGTTGGTCATACCAAGAAACAGTGGCAAAACAAATTTCATAATTTTTGGACAATTATTTAAGCCTAGAAAAATCATAGAAGTTGCATTTATTAATTAATTGGTTAATTTTTATCACAAGCAAAACATTGCTCAAAATTCAATTTTCATATTTTCTCTAGATAGTACACATCATGGGAAGGCTACACAAAAATTCTTAGAATTTTTGGAGCTCTAAATATTTTTCTATGAATTTCCAAAGAAACTGCACTATTAAACATTTTCTGAAAAGATAAAATCATTTTCCCGCGCGCTCTCTCTCTCTTCCTGAGACTGACAGGCGGGACCGGGGTGTCAGTATAGTACCCCCGCGTTGACTCCGGCGTTTGCCGGCTCTGACCGGTGAAAGCTTGCCGACGGTGAGGTCACCAGTGACGGCGAGGGTACCGTTGTGCTCAGGACAACATCGCGCGTCGATCTAGGTACTTAACCCTAACTCTACCGCACCGCAGCAGGTGCGCTGTCGGCCATGGTGGCGCGGTGGAGCTCTGGCGAGGCGGCTACGGCTAGCCAAGTTTTTTCCGGCGAAACCATCTAGCGCGCTACGTGTTCCTGGAGTCACTGTGAACCTTTCTACGCCACAAATCGCAAGGAAAAGGCTCTTGCGCGAACATGGCATCGGCCATGGCGGCTCGGCAAGGCGGAGCTCGCCGGCACGGTGGTGTTCTGGCCATTACGGCACGGTAGAGATCAAAAAGAAGGCACATGAAGCATCAAGAGCTCACCGCGATGCCGGAGCACTAGCTGGTTGAGTCGGGGACGAGGCGGAGATGCTCGGTCGATGGTGATGGCTGTCACGGAGGCGTGAACCCGGCGGCGAGGGCACGTTCCGGCGTGTCCTGTATGGTAGAGGTGAAACGGATGGGCTGATGAGCTATACAGCTTCAAGACGAACTCAGCGCACCCGCTGGTTTATACGAAAGACTCACCGAGCTGGCCTGGCCACGGTGAGGTCGGGCTCGGCGGCTCAGCAACCGGCACCGAGGAAGAAGACGACGTTCCGGGCGACTTTGGCAATGACACAGCTGGCTAGAGGGTTGGGCAGGAGCGCAAAGAAATTGCGAGCGCGTTGGAGTCACCAATTTGGCCGGAGAAAGCACGATGGCGACGATAGAGCGCGGCGGAGCACGGCGGGGGCGTTGGCAAAACAGGGGAAAGGGGAAGACGACGGTGGCGCTCCGGGCTTTATAGCCATGGCCGAGGGACGTGCGCGCGACAGCAGGGCTCCCTTGCACCGCGAGGAGGTGCTGGCAGCCGCGACGCGCCTGGAAGGCGGGCAGAAGGACGCCGGCGGCGAGCAAGCAGGCAGCTAGGTCCTTTCTCGAAATTACCGAATTGCCACTGGCTCTATTTTTCAAATTACTTTCAAATTTGTATGGCAACATGAAAATCTCCAAAAATAAAAGTTGTTCCATTTTCCATGATCCACAACTTTCATAATTGGACCACTTTCAAATCATGTCTAGATTTTGAAATTTGAATTTGGGGTTCAAATTAGGGTTTGAATGTTTTCAAAATTACTTTAAATTTTATATTGAAACTTCAAAAACTTTGTATACCAAAGTTGTACCTCTTGACAAGTACTACAACTTTGCTTTTTAGGTCACCCCCAAATTATGCAAAATTTTCAAACTATAGAAAAGGGGTAAAAGGATAAAATTGAAGTTAGGGTTTTTCTATTTAATTTTAAATTGGAAATTGGTTTTCAAATGCTCCATCATTGAATAGAGTTCAAAAACACCATTTGAAACTATTTTCATGACATATGACATAAGCTCACTCAAAACCACAACTTTGGGTTAATCCCATAATTATATGTACACATGAACTATAAACACACTTGCATTCAAAGTCAAAATTGAACCCACTTAAGAACTAGTTGGGTTTCACATTAACACCAAGAGCACAAAGTTAAACATATTACCCTCCTAAGCACAAACAATTTGAAATATAAACTTGTTTTAAGTTGATGCACATGAAATGATGACCCCATATGGATGCTTTGCAGTGCATATGATGACATGGCAGGTTTTAAGTGTTGCTTAACACCAGAGGTGTTACAAAGCACAGACCCTGACTAGCACTACCCACATTGGCTGCTATGGGATGATCAGATTTCCAGCTTGGGCAAACATTCATGTGATGACCGGCTATCCCATAGATAAAGCATATCTTCGGCTTCGAGCAATTCCCACAAAATGACCCGGCTCACCATAGTTATAGCAAGTTAGTTTTCGATACCTCAGATCAATGACAAATGGTGGCTGTTCAAGGTTCTGGGTCACTTGGTCACACCCCTCCGAGGTGGGGGTTGCTGTTGACGCGGAGGATGCGCCTGTTGTCGCGGTGGTGGAGATGCTTGTTGATGCAACGGTGGAGGCGGACGGGTCGGTCTCTGCTGCTCTTGTTGTCTGTGCCCCTGGACCTGCCATCCCTGCACCTGGGTTGGGGTGGGAACTGCTGCTGATTCTGCGGTGGTGGGCGTGCCGGACCCTGAGGAGACTGCTGCCTAGGCTCTGGTTGCCAGACCTAACGCCCACCTTCCGCCATCGGCCTCTTGAGGATTTCTGCAAAGGATTTCTTCTCACCCCCCTCTTCCCCAAATGTCCCTTGCAAAAATGAGTTTGACCGGAGGCTTCTCAATCCGATCCGAGCGACCACAGGGTAGCAATCCTCCGGAGCAATCAGCTTGGACTTCACTAGATCTCGTCGGATCAGAAGAGATGACGGTGGAGTTGGTGGTGGAGTTGTGGCGGGATCGGAGTGCCGAACCCTAGAGGGTTGCGGCTACGGCGAGTCAATGGCCTAGAGCTGGCCAAAAACTCTACAATCTCCTCCTCGTCCTGAATATTCCTCAGATGCTCTCCATCCGCCCAATCTCCACACGTCGCTTTTCCATCCGCTTCGTCTCTGATTGGTGTGGAAGAGGACGAAGCCCTCCCCTGACTGGCGGACCTGGCACAGGCCTGGGGCTGCGTGGTTAGCCATGGAGGATGCGGCCATGGCGGAGATCCAGGTCACCCCGTCGTGTGTCGCGCATGGTTTGTAGCTTTCGTCTGATCCTAGATGCAATCATTTCTTAATCAATCTCAGCATCACTTTTGGTCACACGAATAACGCTGCCAAAAAAAGTCCAAGAGGATCTTTATGATGGCACAAGTGTCTGCAGGGACATGCAACCTTCTCGCATTTGTGTGGGCTGCAGAAACACCTAACCTTACTGACATGGATTCAAACCAGCACAAGGCCACAAAACATTTTTCATAGTGTACAAATTGCTTGTAGAAACCAATCTCTTGTTTTTACTAATAAATATTTGGGAGATTTGTGTTCTTGCCCCCTTCTCAGAAGTCTAATTGCGATTTAATTTGTCTTTTCAACTTTGTGATTTTACCTTTAGTTTTTAATCCGAAACGACCATTGCCCTTGATTTAGACCCTGTTAGATAAATGCCGAATAAATGAATGAAGGAAAAGAATTTTTTTAAAAAAGATGGTACTAACCCTGACCTTATCCTAATCCTATCGGATTTTGATGATGGTTGATTAAGCATGTTCAACTTGTTAAACTTGCTTAAATGTAAAATATTTAAAAATTTTGCTATAAAATTCTTTAAAAATACTGTTCAAATATTTAATTCAAAATAGAGGTTAAAGTCACATAGTACTAAAAACTAGGGGCAAATTTATATGGGAAAACTTGTCCTTTTTAGTTCTTACAATGTTAACTCTAAACAAATAGGGGTAAATTTTGCCTTCGTTTGAAAAATAGGGGCAAAACCACAAAGTTAATTAAATAAGGTCAAAATCACAATTAAACATCAAAACTGGGTTAAGAACACAAGAGTCCCATATTTTGAGGTTACAAGAGGCATTGGTCCTCAAGAAAAGATATAAAAGGCTTCAAGACCAACAAAGTCCATAAAAAATTTTAATCAAAAGCTATCAAACCATAATTGGAAGATAATTTTGAGGTAATTCCATCGATTCGTCGATCACACCTATTGGTGTTTGCTCCTGTCAATTTCAGCACGAAGAGGAATGCTGATTCGAACAATTTTCTCCCTCTGAAGCTCAGGAAACTAAGTGGGGCTATTTAGTGGTTGATGAAATATCTGGTCTGACGGTTTTGAAACACATAAGAAGCACGCATATGCTGTTATCTGTAACAGCATGTGGTAACTCTTCACCACGTCAGAGCTTGAGAAGGCTGGAGATGGACGCATTTGGTGGCAACCATTGTAAATTGTACGTTTGCCCCAAATCGTTGCATTTTGCATCCTTTGAGCCACTGGCTTGCATGTTTGTATAACTTTTGTGTGATATATAGGGAGATGTCTTGTGCCACATTTCCTCCATGGCGTGTACATTCAAACAAATTGACTTGAAACATGTAATTTTCCTTCCAAGGAATTGTACGTTTTCTGTTTGCCCTTAGCCCTTGTGTTTGTAGTTGCAATTCCATCCTTACCATTTTTTAACCCTGAAGTTTGGAGTTTGCTAAGGAAATTACTGGTGTTGCGATGAAGCCATGCTGGAGCTGTGGTGCTGTGCTGTGCTATCAATTTGCCAAGTAATTTAACAAGTGTTGACTCTCGATATGTTAGGGGGTTATGTAAACTTTTTATGCCACACTAGTAAAACCACTTTCAAAACCGCTTTAGGGGGTTATTTAGATGGTTTTCAATAGTTTAAGGGGGGTAGAATATATGGTTTTATAGGTGAGGAGGTGAAGTAGACAACTACTAATAGATTAGGGGGTTAAGTAGACTTTTCCAAATTAGAAATGGTCCGAAAGAAAATATCGAAGTTGGAAAAAATCATTCCATGGAGAAAATAATATTTCATCAGAGGAAAAAAAGTTCAAATTTAACCATTGTTGAACAACAAGGCGATTTATAATATTTTCAGTTGTTGACATCGGGGTATCCCTATTTAGACAGACTATATAAGTTTAATGTGAAAGGAGAAGTACTGTTGGTTGGAACATTGTATATGCTACTCAGTTCGTATGTAGTGAGAAAAGTATAAGTTTATGATGCCAAAAGATGTAGATTATGACAATATCATGTTTCTTGAATATCGGAGAACTCGCTGCTCTTGGTAAAATATATATGACGTGGCTTAATATATATAATATTAAGGGTCATTTAATCTGATTTTTTCTATAACCACGTTAAGCCACGTTATTGTTTTTGTTTCAGCCGTCCGATAAGACTATGTTTGGGAGGGCTCCTCTGGTTCCAGCTTTGCACTACAGTAACCGGAGGAGCCACAAATCATGCTTCTCCCGCACCACGTTGATTGGAGAGGAGAGAGAAAAATGGACCGTGCTATAGTTCTTGCTATAGTGGTCTTAGAGTTGGAGCCGGCGCACTCTGGGCGTGCCAAATGGCCCCCTAAATAGCCACCTAGAGTCTAGCCATCCATTCTATTGTTTCTCTTCCCAGCCTCCACTCCTTCGTCATGTGAGCCCTCGTGGCTCACGACTTCTCCGTGACGCCCATCCAACCAAACAACAACCGTCATTTCTTTTTTCTCTTTCATTGATTGATGCTTAAGAAACTGCCATCCACATTCATGGAAAGTACGCACAACTAGCCATCCGAAGGTCAGCCACATAGCCATTACTCCGTCCATTAGCATATAACAATCCTGGTCTCATCATCTCTCCTGCTCCGCCATCACCAGATCGTACCCACAGCCCTGCAATTCTCACATCTTCCGGCCCTGTTCGCTTGTCTTATTCTCAACTTGTTTCAGCTTATTCTCTCTCACAGAATACTATTGAATCAGCCGAAATCAGTCGGCTTTTGTACCAGCCAAACGCCCCCGTTCCTGGACAGTCGTCTTATCCACTCCGTCGGCATTGTAGGTGAAGGAGTCATACATGTACATCGCTGCTGGCAAGACCACACTTTCTATTGTCAGGTATTCATAACACAGGTACGTAGTGGCCATGGCCCATAGTTTGCATCAGGAGGAAGATGCCTTCACTGCTGGTATGGTAGCGGTTCTTGTAGGGCATATACACACCCTGATGACATGAACTTCCTCATGTGTGTGCGTTAGCTCGCAGCATGCAACCCCTACATCATCTTCCATAAAGTGAAAGATCAATATGATTTTTTTTATTCTATTCATGTTCAACTCTGAAGTGCCTCCCCCCCCCCCTCAATATTGTAAGTCGTTCTTACTTTTGTAGGTACATAACTTTTGCCACATATCTAGATATACATTTATGTCTAGATATATAGTAAAAACTAATATGTAGAAAAGTTAGAATGACTTACAATATGGAACGAAGAAAGTTTTAGCCAATCATATATGTTTCCTATTTTCATGTGTTGATGCCCCACTGTCGTTCTGCAGGCAATTGAGGTTGAGTCATTCACGTAGCTTTGTCTTTGTTGCAACCTGACAGTATAATATATTATCCCTCAACGCCAAACACTAATAAATTGGAAACATATATGATTGGCTAAAACTTTCTTCGTTCCATATTGTAAGTCATTCTAACTTTTCTACATATTAGTTTTTACTATATATCTAGACATAAATGTATATCTAGATATGTGCAAAAGTTATGTACCTACAAAAGTAAGAACGACTTACAATATTGAGGGGGGGGGGGGAGAGCACTTCAGAGTTGAACATGAATAGAATAAAAAAAATCATATTGATCTTTCACTTTATGGAAGATGATGTAGGGGTTGCATGCTGCGAGCTAACGCACACACATGAGGAAGTTCATGTCATCAGGGTGTGTATATGCCCTACAAGAACCGCTACCATACCAGCAGTGAAGGCATCTTCCTCCTGATGCAAACTATGGGCCATGGCCACTACGTACCTGTGTTATGAATACCTGACAATAGAAAGTGTGGTCTTGCCAGCAGCGATGTACATGTATGACTCCTTCACCTACAATGCCGACGGAGTGGATAAGACGACTGTCCAGAACGGGGGCGTTTGGCTGTACAAAAGCCGACTGATTTCGGCTGATTCAATAGTATTCTGTGAGAGAGAATAAGCTGAAACAAGTTGAGAATAAGACAAGCGAACAGGGCCGGAAGATGTGAGAATTGCAGGGCTGTGGGTACGATCTGGTGATGGCGGAGCAGGAGAGATGATGAGACCAGGATTGTTATATGCTAATGGACGGAGTAATGGCTATGTGGCTGACCTTCGGATGGCTAGTTGTGCGTACTTTCCATGAATGTGGATGGCAGTTTCTTAAGCATCAATCAATGAAAGAGAAAAAAGAAATGACGGTTGTTGTTTGGTTGGATGGGCGTCACGGAGAAGTCGTGAGCCACGAGGGCTCACATGACGAAGGAGTGGAGGCTGGGAAGAGAAACAATAGAATGGATGGCTAGACTCTAGGTGGCTATTTAGGGGGCCATTTGGCACGCCCAGAGTGCGCCGGCTCCAACTCTAAGACCACTATAGCAAGAACTATAGCACGGTCCATTTTTCTCTCTCCTCTCCAATCAACGTGGTGCGGGAGAAGCATGATTTGTGGCTCCTCCGGTTACTGTAGTGCAAAGCTGGAACCAGAGGAGCCCTCCCAAACATAGTCTTATCGGACGGCTGAAACAAAAACAATAACGTGGCTTAACGTGGTTATAGAAAAAAATCAGATTAAATGACCCTTAATATTATATATATTAAGCCACGTCATATATATTTTACCAAGAGCAGCGAGTTCTCCGATATTCAAGAAACATGATATTGTCATAATCTACATCTTTTGGCATCATAAACTTATACTTTTCTCACTACATACGAACTGAGTAGCATATACAATGTTCCAACCAACAGTACTTCTCCTTTCACATTAAACTTATATAGTCTGTCTAAATAGGGATACCCCGATGTCAACAACTGAAAATATTATAAAATCGCCTTGTTGTTCAACAATGGTTAAATTTGAACTTTTTTTCCTCTGATGAAATATTATTTTCTCCATGGAATGATTTTTTCCAACTTCGATATTTTCTTTCGGACCATTTCTAATTTGGAAAAAGTCTACTTAACCCCCTAATCTATTAGTAGTTGTCTACTTCACCTCCTCACCTATAAAACCATATATTCTACCCCCCTTAAACTATTGAAAACCATCTAAATAACCCCCTAAAGCGGTTTTGAAAGTGGTTTTACTAGTGTGGCATAAAAAAGTTTACATAACCCCCTAACATATCGAGAGTCAACACTTGTTAAATTACTTGGCAAATTGATAGCACAGCACAGCACCACAGCTCCAGCATGGCTTCATCGCAACACCAGTAATTTCCTTAGCAAACTCCAAACTTCAGGGTTAAAAAAATGGTAAGGATGGAATTGCAACTACAAACACAAGGGCTAAGGGCAAACAGAAAACGTACAATTCCTTGGAAGGAAAATTACATGTTTCAAGTCAATTTGTTTGAATGTACACGCCATGGAGGAAATGTGGCACAAGACATCTCCCTATATATCACACAAAAGTTATACAAACATGCAAGCCAGTGGCTCAAAGGATGCAAAATGCAACGATTTGGGGGCAAACGTACAATTTACAATGGTTGCCACCAAATGCGTCCATCTCCAGCCTTCTCAAGCTCTGACGTGGTGAAGAGTTACCACATGCTGTTACAGATAACAGCATATGCGTGCTTCTTATGTGTTTCAAAAACCGTCAGACCAGATATTTCATCAACCACTAAATAGCCCCACTTAGTTTCCTGAGCTTCAGAGGGAGAAAATTGTTCGAATCAGCATTCCTCTTCGTGCTGAAATTGACAGGAGCAAACACCAATAGGTGTGATCGACGAATCGATGGAATTACCTCAAAATTATCTTCCAATTATGGTTTGATAGCTTTTGATTAAAATTTTTTATGGACTTTGTTGGTCTTGAAGCCTTTTATATCTTTTCTTGAGGACCAATGCCTCTTGTAACCTCAAAATATGGGACTCTTGTGTTCTTAACCCAGTTTTGATGTTTAATTGTGATTTTGACCTTATTTAATTAACTTTGTGGTTTTGCCCCTATTTTTTCAAAACGAAGGCAAAATTTACCCCTATTTGTTTAGAGTTAACATTGTAAGAACTAAAAAGGACAAGTTTTCCCATATAAATTTGCCCCTAGTTTTTAGTACTATGTGACTTTAACCTCTATTTTGAATTAAATATTTGAACAGTATTTTTAAAGAATTTTATAGCAAAATTTTTAAATATTTTACATTTAAGCAAGTTTAACAAGTTGAACATGCTTAATCAACCATCATCAAAATCCGATAGGATTAGGATAAGGTCAGGGTTAGTACCATCTTTTTTTAAAAAAATTCTTTTCCTTCAATTCATTTATTCGGCATTTATCTAACAGGGTCTAAATCAAGGGCAAATGGTCGTTTCGGATTAAAAACTAAAGGTAAAATCACAAAGTTGAAAAGACAAAATTAAAATCGCAATTAGACTTCTGAGAAGGGGGCAAGAACACAAATCTCCCAAATATTTATTAGTAAAAACAAGAGATTGTTTCTACAAGCAATTTGTACACTATGAAAAATGTTTTGTGGCCTTGTGCTGGTTTGAATCCATGTCAGTAAGGTTAGGTGTTTCTGCAGCCCACACAAATGCGAGAAGGTTGCATGTCCCTGCAGACACTTGTGCCATCATAAAGATCCTCTTGGACTTTTTTTTGGCAGCGTTATTCGTGTGACCAAAAGTGATGCTGAGATTGATTAAGAAATGATTGCATCTAGGATCAGACGAAAGCTACAAACCATGCGCGACACACGACGGGGTGACCTGGATCTCCGCCATGGCCGCATCCTCCATGGCTAACCACGCAGCCCCAGGCCTGTGCCAGGTCCGCCAGTCAGGGGAGGGCTTCGTCCTCTTCCACACCAATCAGAGACGAAGCGGATGGAAAAGCGACGTGTGGAGATTGGGCGGATGGAGAGCATCTGAGGAATATTCAGGACGAGGAGGAGATTGTAGAGTTTTTTGGCCAGCTCTAGGCCATTGACTCGCCGTAGCCGCAACCCTCTAGGGTTCGGCACTCCGATCCCGCCCACAACTCCACCACCAACTCCACCGTCATCTCTTCTGGATCCGACGAGATCTAGTGAAGTCCAAGCTGATTGCTCCGGAGGATTGCTACCCTGTTGGTCGCTCGGATCGGATTGAGAAGCCTCCGGTCAAACTCATTTTTGCAAGGGACATTTGGGGAAGAGGGGGTGAGAAGAAATCCTTTGCAGAAATCCTCAAGAGGCCGATGGCGGAAGGTGGGCGTTAGGTCTGGCAACCAGAGCCTAGGCAGCAGTCTCCTCAGGGTCCGGCACGCCCACCACCGCAGAATCAGCAGCAGTTCCCACCCCAACCCCAGGTGCAGGGATGGCAGGTCCAGGGGCACAGACAACAAGAGCAGCAGAGACCGACCCGTCCGCCTCCACCGTTGCATCAACAAGCATCTCCACCACCGCGACAACAGGCGCATCCTCCGCGTCAACAGCAACCCCCACCTCGGAGGGGTGTGACCAAGTGACCCAGAACCTTGAACAGCCACCATTTGTCATTGATCTGAGGTATCGAAAACTAACTTGCTATAACTATGGTGAGCCGGGTCATTTTGTGGGGAATTGCTCGAAGCCGAAGATATGCTTTATCTATGGGATAGCCGGTCATCACATGAATGTTTGCCCAAGCTGGAAATCTGATCATCCCATAGCAGCCAATGTGGGTAGTGCTAGTCAGGGTCTGTGCTTTGTAACACCTCTGGTGTTAAGCAACACTTAAAACCTGCCATGTCATCATATGCACTGCAAAGCATCCATATGGGGTCATCATTTCATGTGCATCAACTTAAAACAAGTTTATATTTCAAATTGTTTGTGCTTAGGAGGGTAATATGTTTAACTTTGTGCTCTTGGTGTTAATGTGAAAGGAGAAGTACTGTTGGTTGGAACATTGTATATGCTACTCAGTTCGTATGTAGTGAGAAAAGTATAAGTTTATGATGCCAAAAGATGTAGATTATGACAATATCATGTTTCTTGAATATCGGAGAACTCGCTGCTCTTGGTAAAATATATATGACGTGGCTTAATATATATAATATTAAGGGTCATTTAATCTGATTTTTTTCTATAACCACGTTAAGCCACGTTATTGTTTTTGTTTCAGCCGTCCGATAAGACTATGTTTGGGAGGGCTCCTCTGGTTCCAGCTTTGCACTACAGTAACCGGAGGAGCCACAAATCATGCTTCTCCCGCACCACGTTGATTGGAGAGGAGAGAGAAAAATGGACCGTGCTATAGTTCTTGCTATAGTGGTCTTAGAGTTGGAGCCGGCGCACTCTGGGCGTGCCAAATGGCCCCCTAAATAGCCACCTAGAGTCTAGCCATCCATTCTATTGTTTCTCTTCCCAGCCTCCACTCCTTCGTCATGTGAGCCCTCGTGGCTCACGACTTCTCCGTGACGCCCATCCAACCAAACAACAACCGTCATTTCTTTTTTCTCTTTCATTGATTGATGCTTAAGAAACTGCCATCCACATTCATGGAAAGTACGCACAACTAGCCATCCGAAGGTCAGCCACATAGCCATTACTCCGTCCATTAGCATATAACAATCCTGGTCTCATCATCTCTCCTGCTCCGCCATCACCAGATCGTACCCACAGCCCTGCAATTCTCACATCTTCCGGCCCTGTTCGCTTGTCTTATTCTCAACTTGTTTCAGCTTATTCTCTCTCACAGAATACTATTGAATCAGCCGAAATCAGTCGGCTTTTGTACCAGCCAAACGCCCCCGTTCCTGGACAGTCGTCTTATCCACTCCGTCGGCATTGTAGGTGAAGGAGTCATACATGTACATCGCTGCTGGCAAGACCACACTTTCTATTGTCAGGTATTCATAACACAGGTACGTAGTGGCCATGGCCCATAGTTTGCATCAGGAGGAAGATGCCTTCACTGCTGGTATGGTAGCGGTTCTTGTAGGGCATATACACACCCTGATGACATGAACTTCCTCATGTGTGTGCGTTAGCTCGCAGCATGCAACCCCTACATCATCTTCCATAAAGTGAAAGATCAATATGATTTTTTTTATTCTATTCATGTTCAACTCTGAAGTGCTCCCCCCCCCCCCTCAATATTGTAAGTCGTTCTTACTTTTGTAGGTACATAACTTTTGCCACATATCTAGATATACATTTATGTCTAGATATATAGTAAAAACTAATATGTAGAAAAGTTAGAATGACTTACAATATGGAACGAAGAAAGTTTTAGCCAATCATACTTCCTCAGTCCCACGATAAATGCACGCCTAGAACTTGTGGGGGTAGATTAGTGTAGGTGAAAAATTATGACGTTGCCCTTACAGAAAGGTTCTGACACTTGTGCTAACAGACGGTGATGGAATGAAGTTGTGGCTGGCACTCCTGCTCTGGTAGGCCTAGTGATAGAAGCCTTTAACTCTTATATGAGCATCTATTTGAGGATAAATTTTGAATTCTAAAGGTGCAATTATTCTAGGACGGATGGAGTAAACGATTCACAGGACCATAAGAGTTTCAACAAATAAATTTGCGCATATAGCAACATCCAGAAAGTAAACAAATAACCTTTGCACTTATACTGTGAAAGAATTAAAGGCACGTGATACACTGCTGAGCAGGTTTGCTTCTTCGTTGTGATCAAAACTCAGATACTCTACAGTTGTTCACAAAGGAATCTAGTGGCATACTAGCATGTTGATTTTCTGCAGGGTAAGTTCGACTAGATAAACACAGGCGCGCTCCGCTGCGCCGACCACTATGCTGGGTTTCATGAACAGTGTTTTCGACAGTAGCAAACAGTGTGTATGAACAGTGTTAGCAAACAGTGTGTATGAACAGTGTTCAAAACAGTGGTGGAACAGAGTTTGGAACCAGGTGTGGAAACAATGCTTAAATAGTGGCTGAGCAGTGAATGGACAGTGCTAAATAGTGGTGTCAACAGCGTTGTACAGTGTCTGGGGCCTGAGGAGCCTCCAATTTATTAGTGTTTGGCGTTTGAGGGATAATATATTATACTGTCAGGTTGCAACAAAGACAAAGCTACGTGAATGACTCAACCTCAATTGCCTGCAGACGACAGTGGGGCATCAACACATGAAAATAGGAAACATATATGATTGGCTAAAACTTTCTTCGTTCCATATTGTAAGTCATTCTAACTTTTCTACATATTAGTTTTTACTATATATCTAGACATAAATGTATATCTAGATATGTGGCAAAAGTTATGTACCTACAAAAGTAAGAACGACTTACAATATTGAGGGGGGGGGGGGAGCACTTCAGAGTTGAACATGAATAGAATAAAAAAAATCATATTGATCTTTCACTTTATGGAAGATGATGTAGGGGTTGCATGCTGCGAGCTAACGCACACACATGAGGAAGTTCATGTCATCAGGGTGTGTATATGCCCTACAAGAACCGCTACCATACCAGCAGTGAAGGCATCTTCCTCCTGATGCAAACTATGGGCCATGGCCACTACGTACCTGTGTTATGAATACCTGACAATAGAAAGTGTGGTCTTGCCAGCAGCGATGTACATGTATGACTCCTTCACCTACAATGCCGACGGAGTGGATAAGACGACTGTCCAGGAACGGGGGCGTTTGGCTGGTACAAAAGCCGACTGATTTCGGCTGATTCAATAGTATTCTGTGAGAGAGAATAAGCTGAAACAAGTTGAGAATAAGACAAGCGAACAGGGCCGGAAGATGTGAGAATTGCAGGGCTGTGGGTACGATCTGGTGATGGCGGAGCAGGAGAGATGATGAGACCAGGATTGTTATATGCTAATGGACGGAGTAATGGCTATGTGGCTGACCTTCGGATGGCTAGTTGTGCGTACTTTCCATGAATGTGGATGGCAGTTTCTTAAGCATCAATCAATGAAAGAGAAAAAAGAAATGACGGTTGTTGTTTGGTTGGATGGGCGTCACGGAGAAGTCGTGAGCCACGAGGGCTCACATGACGAAGGAGTGGAGGCTGGGAAGAGAAACAATAGAATGGATGGCTAGACTCTAGGTGGCTATTTAGGGGGCCATTTGGCACGCCCAGAGTGCGCCGGCTCCAACTCTAAGACCACTATAGCAAGAACTATAGCACGGTCCATTTTTCTCTCTCCTCTCCAATCAACGTGGTGCGGGAGAAGCATGATTTGTGGCTCCTCCGGTTACTGTAGTGCAAAGCTGGAACCAGAGGAGCCCTCCCAAACATAGTCTTATCGGACGGCTGAAACAAAAACAATAACGTGGCTTAACGTGGTTATAGAAAAAAATCAGATTAAATGACCCTTAATATTATATATATTAAGCCACGTCATATATATTTTACCAAGAGCAGCGAGTTCTCCGATATTCAAGAAACATGATATTGTCATAATCTACATCTTTTGGCATCATAAACTTATACTTTTCTCACTACATACGAACTGAGTAGCATATACAATGTTCCAACCAACAGTACTTCTCCTTTCACATTAACACCAAGAGCACAAAGTTAAACATATTACCCTCCTAAGCACAAACAATTTGAAATATAAACTTGTTTTAAGTTGATGCACATGAAATGATGACCCCATATGGATGCTTTGCAGTGCATATGATGACATGGCAGGTTTTAAGTGTTGCTTAACACCAGAGGTGTTACAAAGCACAGACCCTGACTAGCACTACCCACATTGGCTGCTATGGGATGATCAGATTTCCAGCTTGGGCAAACATTCATGTGATGACCGGCTATCCCATAGATAAAGCATATCTTCGGCTTCGAGCAATTCCCCACAAAATGACCCGGCTCACCATAGTTATAGCAAGTTAGTTTTCGATACCTCAGATCAATGACAAATGGTGGCTGTTCAAGGTTCTGGGTCACTTGGTCACACCCCTCCGAGGTGGGGGTTGCTGTTGACGCGGAGGATGCGCCTGTTGTCGCGGTGGTGGAGATGCTTGTTGATGCAACGGTGGAGGCGGACGGGTCGGTCTCTGCTGCTCTTGTTGTCTGTGCCCCTGGACCTGCCATCCCTGCACCTGGGGTTGGGGTGGGAACTGCTGCTGATTCTGCGGTGGTGGGCGTGCCGGACCCTGAGGAGACTGCTGCCTAGGCTCTGGTTGCCAGACCTAACGCCCACCTTCCGCCATCGGCCTCTTGAGGATTTCTGCAAAGGATTTCTTCTCACCCCCTCTTCCCCAAATGTCCCTTGCAAAAATGAGTTTGACCGGAGGCTTCTCAATCCGATCCGAGCGACCAACAGGGTAGCAATCCTCCGGAGCAATCAGCTTGGACTTCACTAGATCTCGTCGGATCCAGAAGAGATGACGGTGGAGTTGGTGGTGGAGTTGTGGGCGGGATCGGAGTGCCGAACCCTAGAGGGTTGCGGCTACGGCGAGTCAATGGCCTAGAGCTGGCCAAAAAACTCTACAATCTCCTCCTCGTCCTGAATATTCCTCAGATGCTCTCCATCCGCCCAATCTCCACACGTCGCTTTTCCATCCGCTTCGTCTCTGATTGGTGTGGAAGAGGACGAAGCCCTCCCCTGACTGGCGGACCTGGCACAGGCCTGGGGCTGCGTGGTTAGCCATGGAGGATGCGGCCATGGCGGAGATCCAGGTCACCCCGTCGTGTGTCGCGCATGGTTTGTAGCTTTCGTCTGATCCTAGATGCAATCATTTCTTAATCAATCTCAGCATCACTTTTGGTCACACGAATAACGCTGCCAAAAAAAAGTCCAAGAGGATCTTTATGATGGCACAAGTGTCTGCAGGGACATGCAACCTTCTCGCATTTGTGTGGGCTGCAGAAACACCTAACCTTACTGACATGGATTCAAACCAGCACAAGGCCACAAAACATTTTTCATAGTGTACAAATTGCTTGTAGAAACAATCTCTTGTTTTTACTAATAAATATTTGGGAGATTTGTGTTCTTGCCCCCTTCTCAGAAGTCTAATTGCGATTTTAATTTTGTCTTTTCAACTTTGTGATTTTACCTTTAGTTTTTAATCCGAAACGACCATTTGCCCTTGATTTAGACCCTGTTAGATAAATGCCGAATAAATGAATTGAAGGAAAAGAATTTTTTTAAAAAAAGATGGTACTAACCCTGACCTTATCCTAATCCTATCGGATTTTGATGATGGTTGATTAAGCATGTTCAACTTGTTAAACTTGCTTAAATGTAAAATATTTAAAAATTTTGCTATAAAATTCTTTAAAAATACTGTTCAAATATTTAATTCAAAATAGAGGTTAAAGTCACATAGTACTAAAAACTAGGGGCAAATTTATATGGGAAAACTTGTCCTTTTTAGTTCTTACAATGTTAACTCTAAACAAATAGGGGTAAATTTTGCCTTCGTTTTGAAAAAATAGGGGCAAAACCACAAAGTTAATTAAATAAGGTCAAAATCACAATTAAACATCAAAACTGGGTTAAGAACACAAGAGTCCCATATTTTGAGGTTACAAGAGGCATTGGTCCTCAAGAAAAGATATAAAAGGCTTCAAGACCAACAAAGTCCATAAAAAATTTTAATCAAAAGCTATCAAACCATAATTGGAAGATAATTTTGAGGTAATTCCATCGATTCGTCGATCACACCTATTGGTGTTTGCTCCTGTCAATTTCAGCACGAAGAGGAATGCTGATTCGAACAATTTTCTCCCTCTGAAGCTCAGGAAACTAAGTGGGGCTATTTAGTGGTTGATGAAATATCTGGTCTGACGGTTTTTGAAACACATAAGAAGCACGCATATGCTGTTATCTGTAACAGCATGTGGTAACTCTTCACCACGTCAGAGCTTGAGAAGGCTGGAGATGGACGCATTTGGTGGCAACCATTGTAAATTGTACGTTTGCCCCCAAATCGTTGCATTTTGCATCCTTTGAGCCACTGGCTTGCATGTTTGTATAACTTTTGTGTGATATATAGGGAGATGTCTTGTGCCACATTTCCTCCATGGCGTGTACATTCAAACAAATTGACTTGAAACATGTAATTTTCCTTCCAAGGAATTGTACGTTTTCTGTTTGCCCTTAGC
>JAHUYU010000819.1:0-18310 GCA_030439765.1 Tripidium arundinaceum | reverse complement strand
CATGGACCCAGATGAGCGAAAAAAAGTTCATGGACCTAGGTGAGAAGTGGGGAAATGTTTAAGGACCACAGCGCAATTCACTCTGGGAATTAAATTCTTGTTTTACAACCATCTCCCAATCAAATTATTCTTCTCCACCATAAGCTCCATAAAAGGATGGTATGGTAAATTTACCTCTCACTCCTGGATGATTATAGTCTACATGTGGTTGCTAATTGTTATTCGTTCGATCCATCCTTGCAAACATCTGGTCCATGATTTTCTGCAATTCACTCTTAAATAAAAACTCGTTGTTTGATATTGTTAGAAATCAAAATAAATTTCTATCAACTATTATATGTGTTGGTGGAAACACGCTCTCGCATGCTTACCGAAAACATAAAGCAGTGAACGGTACAACGGGCGGCTGGTTCATGATACCTGTGAGGGCACGGCACCAAGGCAACGAACTTTTTCTGTACTGATCTGAAGTATATATGTGGAGTTTGGGAGGCTTCAAATATGGTAGCAACGAATAGCAATAATTTAATTCAAAATTTACAAGATTGAAAAGTAGTCCTAAGCTAGTCTCTATGTCGCTGGCCTAAACTCGTGCTGGACCTAGTTCAAGCAAGCAATGATACAACTCAACACAAGGACACAAAAGGATGAAAGCAGCTCTGAAGTTTTTCACTTTCTTTTTCTTTCTTGTTTTTTGGTGCGGCTTTTTTCTTCTTCTTCTTTTTTTTGCACCTCTTGCCTTTTGCGTTTCTTGTACTTTCTCTTTTTTTTCTCTCTCACAAGGTGCCGCAAGATAAATACAAGGTGAACACAGCTTGATGTAACACAACTTAGCTGATACACAAAAACTAGTCAAAAGCCGTGACAAATTGTTTCTTTAATTATTAACCAAAAGGTAGAGGTCTCCAGCTTAGACGTAAAGGCAATTTGAGAACCAGATCTCCAATCAAATTGAACTTGCTGTAATTAAATAGCATATATATATATATATATATATATATATATATATATATATATATATATATATATATATATATACTGTTCTGTAGCTGGCTATAGAATAACTTATTCTGTGGCCACTTTGAGTTACGATAATTACTATGCTAATTTATGAGATTACAGTAACTATTTACTAAGTGATTTACTATAACATTACGGTAAATATCCCCATGTGTTATACTAACACAACTATCGTAAATATGTATTCACTTTGTCGTAAATTAGTGTAAAAATTATCGTAAATGGAGGTGGCTACAGAATAACTTATTCTGTAGCTGGCTACTGAATATATAGAAAAACTGTTCTGCAGCTGGCTATAGAATAAATTATTCTGTGGCCACTTTGACAATATTTTAGGCAAATTCGAATAGAATACATGCCGGACTGTAGAACGTTGGCAGCTAACAGGAAAATTCGAATAGAATACGTCCTGTAGTTCCACGCACACACGGCAACTATATACTTATAGGACTCTGACAATATTTTAGGCAAAGCTTAAGAACAAACGACACCAGAGAACAACGTCAAAACACTGTGAACACACGACCTATTCTTTATATATCAATCTTAGACCAAGACTTATCAAACCAACAAACACAATGACATAGAGGGACAACTGTTCAATAAAGCAAACTGAAATTAAAAATATTGCAACCGCACAACGGGTGATGGGATAGGGGAAAAACAACGATGAACATAAATATTTTTATGGGGCAGTTTTCTGAATTTATAGGACGAAGGCAAAAACACTCGAACTAGGGTAAGATGGGAACCTAACGGTATACCTGAAGCGCAGATTACCACTTGATGTGGACGGGTTCCCGATGTTTCATTAGGTGATGATAACTATCGTTTTGGTGGAACATGACACACCGATCTGGCTTCATATCAAAAGACCCAAACCTGCAAACCTTAGCGCCATGACTCCTCTGGTTATCAACCATGTCACTAATCCGGTTGACCTCGCTAAGAAGGCTAATTCATGCCTGCAAAATGAAGAACACAAGCAAGAACTCGAAAGCAGGCACCTCAATGAAAGTGACAACTGCAGATGTATGATTAAGATCACGAAAGTGGGGTTTCACAACCGAAGACGGCGATTGTTCGATGACAGATTGATTTAAAGCAAAACCCAAACTCTAACGTGGGCGGCGGCTACTGATTACAAGGTCTAAGGGGCAGCCAAAAACCCCTATTCGCACCCCCCTAATGGGCCCCTAAACGTTACATGGCCCAATAGCCCAAAAGACTGTAATACCCTAAAATTTGCATGTTTTCAAAATAGATTAAATGATTTATTTACGCAATTTTTGTGTGCATAGAATATAGGGAAAGTAATTTTTTTTATGAAACTGAAATCAACTTTAAGGTTTAGTTACATTTTTGGAGCATCATGCTGCTGCATATTTGTTGTGTATTGAGTGGTTTTTATTTGAAGTTCAAATCAATTCAATTAGCTTTTAAAAAGGATTTGAAATTGGTTGGAAATAAAAAAAAGTTTTTCTTTACCCTTTTCCTCCCTTCCTCCATTCAGCCCAGCTCGGCCCCCTTCCCTTCCTTTTCTCTTTCCCTCACCACAGGCCCAGCCGGTTGCCGATCTTCTTCACGTGGACGCGCGGCCCATCTTCGCAGGCCGGCCCAAGGACCGCGAGCGCGGACGCGCCCTTCTCCCCGCGCTCTGTTTGGT
The DNA here is from genome assembly GCA_030439765.1 of Tripidium arundinaceum. Lineage (NCBI taxonomy): Eukaryota > Viridiplantae > Streptophyta > Magnoliopsida > Poales > Poaceae > Tripidium > Tripidium arundinaceum. Next base: position 15,624 of record JAHUYU010000819.1, on the reverse strand, counting down.
CGACGCGCCGGGCCCTCTCGTCAGCCGCGTCCTCTACCTCCCGCCATAACCGAGCCGGACTCCATCGCCGTTAATCCCGCGAAACTCGGCCATCTTTACTTGGACCGCACGCCGAGGTTCCTATATAGGTCGCAGAGCTCCTGCCGCGTTCCCGCACCCCATCTAGAGCCGTTTTCGACCCTGAGCCGGCCGCAGCTCCGGTTTTGGATCTCGTCAACTCGAGGTCTAGCCGCCGAACTCGTTCTGCCGCTCCACTGCCTCGCCGCCGAATTCGACCCGCAGCCGGGCTCTGTGCCGAGGTGACGAAGCCGCCCTCGCTTTTCTTTCCCGCTCGTTTTTCCTTTGTTGCTCATGGTTCACCGCCAAACCTTCGCAGGGGGGCTACCGTCCGCTCCGCCGAGCCCTACGTCCTCACCGTGCCTTCACCACCGACAAAAACACCCTCGGTGAGTTTGCCGTGCTCCGCTCTACCTCCCAGTGTCATCCCCGTTCAAAAATAAGAACCGTAGGGTCTCCACTGTGGTTGCCGGCGAGCTCTTCGCCGCCATCCATGGCTCTCACCGCGCCGATTTCCCTGTTCCGGCCGGCCGTCGCCCTTCTCCCCTCCCCCGATCTAATCTGGTCCATCCAATCTAGATCCAACGGTTTAGATCTGTTTATACCCCTTCGTCTGGCAAAATCGCAAAAGAGTCCCTAGCCTTTTTAGGATTAGAACCCGCCGTCCTTGGCGTAAAACCGGAATACATTTTCCTCTTCCGAAAACGGACCTGAAACGGAGAAGTTACGATTTAACAAAGATTTTCTTTAGTAAAAATATAGATTAAATATAATCTTGAATTTCAAAAGTTGAAAACATGTTCAACAGTAGCACTAACATGTAGATTATGCAATTACGAATCTAACGCAATTTGAACGGATCAATTTGGAGTTAAAACGGAGAAGATATGAGCTTTTAAAGATAATGGCAATCTTGTAAATAAGAAGAATACGTTTTGTAACTAGAGAAAGAGAACTTTAGATTCAAAATAGATGAAAACACGTTTTCGGAAGAGGAAAATGTATTCCGGTTTTACGCCAAGGACGGCGGGTTCTAATCCTAAAAAGGCTAGGGACTCTTTTGCGATTTTGCCAGACGAAGGGGTATAAACAGATCTAAACCGTTGGATCTAGATTGGATGGACCAGATTAGATCGGGGGGAGGGGAGAAGGGCGACGGCCGGCCGGAACAGGGAAATCGGCGCGGTGAGAGCCATGGATGGCGGCGAAGAGCTCGCCGGCAACCACAGTGGAGACCCTACGGTTCTTATTTTTGAACGGGGATGACACTGGGAGGTAGAGCGGAGCACGGCAAACTCACCGAGGGTGTTTTTGTCGGTGGTGAAGGCACGGTGAGGACGTAGGGCTCGGCGGAGCGGACGGTAGCCCCCCTGCGAAGGTTTGGCGGTGAACCATGAGCAACAAAGGAAAAACGAGCGGGAAAGAAAAGCGAGGGCGGCTTCGTCACCTCGGCACAGAGCCCGGCTGCGGGTCGAATTCGGCGGCGAGGCAGTGGAGCGGCAGAACGAGTTCGGCGGCTAGACCTCGAGTTGACGAGATCCAAAACCGGAGCTGCGGCCGGCTCAGGGTCGAAAACGGCTCTAGATGGGGTGCGGGAACGCGGCAGGAGCTCTGCGACCTATATAGGAACCTCGGCGTGCGGTCCAAGTAAAGATGGCCGAGTTTCGCGGGATTAACGGCGATGGAGTCCGGCTCGGTTATGGCGGGAGGTAGAGGACGCGGCTGACGAGAGGGCCCGGCGCGTCGACCAAACAGAGCGCGGGGAGAAGGGCGCGTCCGCGCTCGCGGTCCTTGGGCCGGCCTGCGAAGATGGGCCGCGCGTCCACGTGAAGAAGATCGGCAACCGGCTGGGCCTGTGGTGAGGGAAAGAGAAAAGGAAGGGAAGGGGGCCGAGCTGGGCTGAATGGAGGAAGGGAGGAAAAGGGTAAAGAAAAACTTTTTTTTATTTCCAACCAATTTCAAATCCTTTTTAAAAGCTAATTGAATTGATTTGAACTTCAAATAAAAACCACTCAATACACAACAAATATGCAGCAGCATGATGCTCCAAAAATGTAACTAAACCTTAAAGTTGATTTCAGTTTCATAAAAAAAATTACTTTCCCTATATTCTATGCACACAAAAATTGCGTAAATAAATCATTTAATCTATTTGAAAACATGCAAATTTTAGGGTATTACAGTCTTTTGGGCTATTGGGCCATGTAACGTTTAGGGGCCCATTAGGGGGGTGCGAATAGGGGTTTTTGGCTGCCCCTTAGACCTTGTAATCAGTAGCCGCCGCCCACGTTAGAGTTTGGGTTTTGCTTTAAATCAATCTGTCATCGAACAATCGCCGTCTTCGGTTGTGAAACCCCACTTTCGTGATCTTAATCATACATCTGCAGTTGTCACTTTCATTGAGGTGCCTGCTTTCGAGTTCTTGCTTGTGTTCTTCATTTTGCAGGCATGAATTAGCCTTCTTAGCGAGGTCAACCGGATTAGTGACATGGTTGATAACCAGAGGAGTCATGGCGCTAAGGTTTGCAGGTTTGGGTCTTTTGATATGAAGCCAGATCGGTGTGTCATGTTCCACCAAAACGATAGTTATCATCACCTAATGAAACATCGGGAACCCGTCCACATCAAGTGGTAATCTGCGCTTCAGGTATACCGTTAGGTTCCCATCTTACCCTAGTTCGAGTGTTTTTGCCTTCGTCCTATAAATTCAGAAAACTGCCCCATAAAAATATTTATGTTCATCGTTGTTTTTCCCCTATCCCATCACCCGTTGTGCGGTTGCAATATTTTTAATTTCAGTTTGCTTTATTGAACAGTTGTCCCTCTATGTCATTGTGTTTGTTGGTTTGATAAGTCTTGGTCTAAGATTGATATATAAAGAATAGGTCGTGTGTTCACAGTGTTTTGACGTTGTTCTCTGGTGTCGTTTGTTCTTAAGCTTTGCCTAAAATATTGTCAGAGTCCTATAAGTATATAGTTGCCGTGTGTGCGTGGAACTACAGGACGTATTCTATTCGAATTTTCCTGTTAGCTGCCAACGTTCTACAGTCCGGCATGTATTCTATTCGAATTTGCCTAAAATATTGTCAAAGTGGCCACAGAATAATTTATTCTATAGCCAGCTGCAGAACAGTTTTTCTATATATTCAGTAGCCAGCTACAGAATAAGTTATTCTGTAGCCACCTCCATTTACGATAATTTTTACACTAATTTACGACAAAGTGAATACATATTTACGATAGTTGTGTTAGTATAACACATGGGGATATTTACCGTAATGTTATAGTAAATCACTTAGTAAATAGTTACTGTAATCTCATAAATTAGCATAGTAATTATCGTAACTCAAAGTGGCCACAGAATAAGTTATTCTATAGCCAGCTACAGAACAGTATATATATATATATATATATATATATATATATATATATATATATATATATATATATATATATGCTATTTAATTACAGCAAGTTCAATTTGATTGGAGATCTGGTTCTCAAATTGCCTTTACGTCTAAGCTGGAGACCTCTACCTTTTGGTTAATAATTAAAGAAACAATTTGTCACGGCTTTTGACTAGTTTTTGTGTATCAGCTAAGTTGTGTTACATCAAGCTGTGTTCACCTTGTATTTATCTTGCGGCACCTTGTGAGAGAGAAAAAAAAGAGAAAGTACAAGAAACGCAAAAGGCAAGAGGTGCAAAAAAAGAAGAAGAAGAAAAAAGCCGCACCAAAAAACAAGAAAGAAAAAGAAAGTGAAAAACTTCAGAGCTGCTTTCATCCTTTTGTGTCCTTGTGTTGAGTTGTATCATTGCTTGCTTGAACTAGGTCCAGCACGAGTTTAGGCCAGCGACATAGAGACTAGCTTAGGACTACTTTTCAATCTTGTAAATTTTGAATTAAATTATTGCTATTCGTTGCTACCATATTTGAAGCCTCCCAAACTCCACATATATACTTCAGATCAGTACAGAAAAAGTTCGTTGCCTTGGTGCCGTGCCCTCACAGGTATCATGAACCAGCCGCCCGTTGTACCGTTCACTGCTTTATGTTTTCGGTAAGCATGCGAGAGCGTGTTTCCACCAACACATATAATAGTTGATAGAAATTTATTTTGATTTCTAACAATATCAAACAACGAGTTTTTATTTAAGAGTGAATTGCAGAAAATCATGGACCAGATGTTTGCAAGGATGGATCGAACGAATAACAATTAGCAACCACATGTAGACTATAATCATCCAGGAGTGAGAGGTAAATTTACCATACCATCCTTTTATGGAGCTTATGGTGGAGAAGAATAATTTGATTGGGAGATGGTTGTAAAACAAGAATTTAATTCCCAGAGTGAATTGCGCTGTGGTCCTTAAACATTTCCCCACTTCTCACCTAGGTCCATGAACTTTTTTTCGCTCATCTGGGTCCATGAACTTTTTCTACGTCCTAACCGCCATCCAAAGCAGGCCACATAGGATTCTGCTGCCTATGTGGCCGCTGATGTGGCGCGTGTGGCGCCACGTGCTCTTCTTTTTATTTCATAAACTGGCTGAAACTTTGAAAAATGCTATAAAATCATAGAAAAATCGTAAAAAGGGAAATCTAGTTTTGTTAGACTCCATACGAGTAGATCTATGCAATACATATATAATATGACATGTTTTAGATTAAAGTTTTTGCTGTAACTATAGATCTATTCTGTGTTTAATTCATAACTATAGTTCTTGTGCTCCAATCGTGGTCAAATTTTTATGGTAGGCTAATCATTGTATGGTTGACCTATGATAAAAAAATTAGCTTTAGTGGAGTATTTATGACTGATTTATTGATTTACCTAGATTTATGCTTGTTTAATAGTTAATAAATAGTTATTATTTGGTGGTGAACCAAACACTTAATTTGAAGCTGAGGTTTTTATGGGTGATAGATGATAACAAAACATAGCTACTATAAAAATATTACATGCCTAGAATTAGTAGATTAATTACTACAATAAAAACAAGTTTTAATTAGAAGAAAGCATGTGATGTAAAGGTAAATCTGAAGCTCAATATTTTCTATAATAACATAGTGATGTTAAGTGTTCAAAATGCATAACAACATCATCAAAAGGCAATGGAACCACATTTTCCATTTTTACACCTTTGTAACTATTTATTAACTATTAAACAAGTATAAATCTAGGTAAATCAATATCTTAGTCATACATGCTCCACTAAAGCTTAAATTTTGACAATTGGTAAAGAATACAATGAGTAGCCTACCATAAAAATTTCACCACAATTGGAGCACAGGAGCTGCAATTATGAATTAAACATAGAATGGATCTATGAACTTTTTTTTTTGCTCATCTAGGTCCGTGAACTTTGTTTACACCCTAGCCGCTATCCAAAGCAGGCCACATAGGACTCTGCTGCCTACGTGGCCGCTGATGTGGAGCCACATGCACTCTTTTTTTTTAATTTCATAAGCTGACTAAAACTTTAAAAAATGATATAAAATCATAGAAAAATCATAAAAAAGGAAAATATAGTTTTGTTAGACTCCACTTGAGTAGATCTATGCAATAGACATATAATATGACATGCTTTAGTCTAAAGTTTTTGTTGTAGCTATAGATCCATTCTATGTTTAATTCATAATTGCAGCTCCTGTGCTCCAATTGTGGTGAAATTTTTATGGTAGGCTACTCATTGTATTCTTTACCAATTGTCAAAATTTAAGCTTTAGTGGAGCATGTATGACTAAGATATTGATTTACCTAGATTTATACTTGTTTAATAGTTAATAAATAGTTACAAAGGTGTAAAAATGGAAAATGTGGTTCCATTGCCTTTTGATGATGTTGTTATGCATTTTGAACACTTAACATCACTATGTTATTATAGAAAATATTGAGCTTCAGATTTACCTTTACATCACATGCTTTCTTCTAATTAAAACTTGTTTTTATTGTAGTAATTAATCTACTAATTCTAGGCATGTAATATTTTTATAGTAGCTATGTTTTGTTATCATCTATCACCCATAAAAACCTCAGCTTCAAATTAAGTGTTTGGTTCACCACCAAATAATAACTATTTATTAACTATTAAACAAGCATAAATCTAGGTAAATCAATAAATCAGTCATAAATACTCCACTAAAGCTAATTTTTTTATCATAGGTCAACCATACAATGATTAGCCTACCATAAAAATTTGACCACGATTGGAGCACAAGAACTATAGTTATGAATTAAACACAGAATAGATCTATAGTTACAGCAAAAACTTTAATCTAAAACATGTCATATTATATATGTATTGCATAGATCTACTCGTATGGAGTCTAACAAAACTAGATTTCCCTTTTTACGATTTTTCTATGATTTTATAGCATTTTTCAAAGTTTCAGCCAGTTTATGAAATAAAAAGAAGAGCACGTGGCGCCACACGCGCCACATCAGCGGCCACATAGGCAGCAGAATCCTATGTGGCCTGCTTTGGATGGCGGTTAGGACGTAGAAAAAGTTCATGGACCCAGATGAGCGAAAAAAAGTTCATGGACCTAGGTGAGAAGTGGGGAAATGTTTAAGGACCACAGCGCAATTCACTCTGGGAATTAAATTCTTGTTTTACAACCATCTCCCAATCAAATTATTCTTCTCCACCATAAGCTCCATAAAAGGATGGTATGGTAAATTTACCTCTCACTCCTGGATGATTATAGTCTACATGTGGTTGCTAATTGTTATTCGTTCGATCCATCCTTGCAAACATCTGGTCCATGATTTTCTGCAATTCACTCTTAAATAAAAACTCGTTGTTTGATATTGTTAGAAATCAAAATAAATTTCTATCAACTATTATATGTGTTGGTGGAAACACGCTCTCGCATGCTTACCGAAAACATAAAGCAGTGAACGGTACAACGGGCGGCTGGTTCATGATACCTGTGAGGGCACGGCACCAAGGCAACGAACTTTTTCTGTACTGATCTGAAGTATATATGTGGAGTTTGGGAGGCTTCAAATATGGTAGCAACGAATAGCAATAATTTAATTCAAAATTTACAAGATTGAAAAGTAGTCCTAAGCTAGTCTCTATGTCGCTGGCCTAAACTCGTGCTGGACCTAGTTCAAGCAAGCAATGATACAACTCAACACAAGGACACAAAAGGATGAAAGCAGCTCTGAAGTTTTTCACTTTCTTTTTCTTTCTTGTTTTTTGGTGCGGCTTTTTTCTTCTTCTTCTTTTTTTTGCACCTCTTGCCTTTTGCGTTTCTTGTACTTTCTCTTTTTTTTCTCTCTCACAAGGTGCCGCAAGATAAATACAAGGTGAACACAGCTTGATGTAACACAACTTAGCTGATACACAAAAACTAGTCAAAAGCCGTGACAAATTGTTTCTTTAATTATTAACCAAAAGGTAGAGGTCTCCAGCTTAGACGTAAAGGCAATTTGAGAACCAGATCTCCAATCAAATTGAACTTGCTGTAATTAAATAGCATATATATATATATATATATATATATATATATATATATATATATATATATATATATATATATACTGTTCTGTAGCTGGCTATAGAATAACTTATTCTGTGGCCACTTTGAGTTACGATAATTACTATGCTAATTTATGAGATTACAGTAACTATTTACTAAGTGATTTACTATAACATTACGGTAAATATCCCCATGTGTTATACTAACACAACTATCGTAAATATGTATTCACTTTGTCGTAAATTAGTGTAAAAATTATCGTAAATGGAGGTGGCTACAGAATAACTTATTCTGTAGCTGGCTACTGAATATATAGAAAAACTGTTCTGCAGCTGGCTATAGAATAAATTATTCTGTGGCCACTTTGACAATATTTTAGGCAAATTCGAATAGAATACATGCCGGACTGTAGAACGTTGGCAGCTAACAGGAAAATTCGAATAGAATACGTCCTGTAGTTCCACGCACACACGGCAACTATATACTTATAGGACTCTGACAATATTTTAGGCAAAGCTTAAGAACAAACGACACCAGAGAACAACGTCAAAACACTGTGAACACACGACCTATTCTTTATATATCAATCTTAGACCAAGACTTATCAAACCAACAAACACAATGACATAGAGGGACAACTGTTCAATAAAGCAAACTGAAATTAAAAATATTGCAACCGCACAACGGGTGATGGGATAGGGGAAAAACAACGATGAACATAAATATTTTTATGGGGCAGTTTTCTGAATTTATAGGACGAAGGCAAAAACACTCGAACTAGGGTAAGATGGGAACCTAACGGTATACCTGAAGCGCAGATTACCACTTGATGTGGACGGGTTCCCGATGTTTCATTAGGTGATGATAACTATCGTTTTGGTGGAACATGACACACCGATCTGGCTTCATATCAAAAGACCCAAACCTGCAAACCTTAGCGCCATGACTCCTCTGGTTATCAACCATGTCACTAATCCGGTTGACCTCGCTAAGAAGGCTAATTCATGCCTGCAAAATGAAGAACACAAGCAAGAACTCGAAAGCAGGCACCTCAATGAAAGTGACAACTGCAGATGTATGATTAAGATCACGAAAGTGGGGTTTCACAACCGAAGACGGCGATTGTTCGATGACAGATTGATTTAAAGCAAAACCCAAACTCTAACGTGGGCGGCGGCTACTGATTACAAGGTCTAAGGGGCAGCCAAAAACCCCTATTCGCACCCCCCTAATGGGCCCCTAAACGTTACATGGCCCAATAGCCCAAAAGACTGTAATACCCTAAAATTTGCATGTTTTCAAAATAGATTAAATGATTTATTTACGCAATTTTTGTGTGCATAGAATATAGGGAAAGTAATTTATGACTGATTTATTGATTTACCTAGATTTATGCTTGTTTAATAGTTAATAAATAGTTATTATTTGGTGGTGAACCAAACACTTAATTTGAAGCTGAGGTTTTTATGGGTGATAGATGATAACAAAACATAGCTACTATAAAAATATTACATGCCTAGAATTAGTAGATTAATTACTACAATAAAAACAAGTTTTAATTAGAAGAAAGCATGTGATGTAAAGGTAAATCTGAAGCTCAATATTTTCTATAATAACATAGTGATGTTAAGTGTTCAAAATGCATAACAACATCATCAAAAGGCAATGGAACCACATTTTCCATTTTTACACCTTTGTAACTATTTATTAACTATTAAACAAGTATAAATCTAGGTAAATCAATATCTTAGTCATACATGCTCCACTAAAGCTTAAATTTTGACAATTGGTAAAGAATACAATGAGTAGCCTACCATAAAAATTTCACCACAATTGGAGCACAGGAGCTGCAATTATGAATTAAACATAGAATGGATCTATAGCTACAACAAAAACTTTAGACTAAAGCATGTCATATTATATGTCTATTGCATAGATCTACTCAAGTGGAGTCTAACAAAACTATATTTTCCTTTTTATGATTTTTCTATGATTTTATATCATTTTTTAAAGTTTTAGTCAGCTTATGAAATTAAAAAAAAAGAGTGCATGTGGCTCCACATCAGCGGCCACGTAGGCAGCAGAGTCCTATGTGGCCTGCTTTGGATAGCGGCTAGGGTGTAAACAAAGTTCACGGACCTAGATGAGCAAAAAAAAAGTTCATAGACCCAGGTGAGAAGTGGGGGAAAAGTTTAAGGACCCACAATGCAATTCACTCTAATTCCCACCTAGTTCCTGAGATCCATAGAGTTAAACAAGCTACTATTGAATTCAAGGATTTTGTCTGGTGGCGAGAACTAGAAAATATGCATTTACAACCTGATTTAAAGAAAGCCATGAGTCATAAATTCGTTCCTCCTTATCAACGTGACTTGCATAAGAATTTAGAATGCTTAAGACAAGGCAATATGTCTGTTCACGAATATCATGCAGTGTTTCAAAAGTATATAATACGTTGTGGGATAGTAGAGGACACAAAAGATAAAATTGTTCGTTTTTATGGTGTCGTTTGTTCTTAAGCTTTGCCTAAAATATTGTCAGAGTCCTATAAGTATATAGTTGCCGTGTGTGCGTGGAACTACAGGACGTATTCTATTCGAATTTTCCTGTTAGCTGCCAACGTTCTACAGTCCGGCATGTATTCTATTCGAATTTGCCTAAAATATTGTCAAAGTGGCCACAGAATAATTTATTCTATAGCCAGCTGCAGAACAGTTTTTCTATATATTCAGTAGCCAGCTACAGAATAAGTTATTCTGTAGCCACCTCCATTTACGATAATTTTTACACTAATTTACGACAAAGTGAATACATATTTACGATAGTTGTGTTAGTATAACACATGGGGATATTTACCGTAATGTTATAGTAAATCACTTAGTAAATAGTTACTGTAATCTCATAAATTAGCATAGTAATTATCGTAACTCAAAGTGGCCACAGAATAAGTTATTCTATAGCCAGCTACAGAACAGTATATATATATATATATATATATATATATATATATATATATATATATATATATATATATATGCTATTTAATTACAGCAAGTTCAATTTGATTGGAGATCTGGTTCTCAAATTACCTTTACGTCTAAGCTGGAGACCTCTACCTTTTGGTTAATAATTAAAGAAACAATTTGTCACGGCTTTTGACTAGTTTTTGTGTATCAGCTAAGTTGTGTTACATCAAGCTGTGTTCACCTTGTATTTATCTTGCGGCACCTTGTGAGAGAGAAAAAAAGAGAAAGTACAAGAAACGCAAAAGGCAAGAGGTGCAAAAAAAAGAAGAAGAAGAAAAAAGCCGCACCAAAAAACAAGAAAGAAAAAGAAAGTGAAAAACTTCAGAGCTGCTTTCATCCTTTTGTGTCCTTGTGTTGAGTTGTATCATTGCTTGCTTGAACTAGGTCCAGCACGAGTTTAGGCCAGCGACATAGAGACTAGCTTAGGACTACTTTTCAATCTTGTAAATTTTGAATTAAATTATTGCTATTCGTTGCTACCATATTTGAAGCCTCCCAAACTCCACATATATACTTCAGATCAGTACAGAAAAAGTTCGTTGCCTTGGTGCCGTGCCCTCACAGGTATCATGAACCAGCCGCCCGTTGTACCGTTCACTGCTTTATGTTTTCGGTAAGCATGCGAGAGCGTGTTTCCACCAACACATATAATAGTTGATAGAAATTTATTTTGATTTCTAACAATATCAAACAACGAGTTTTTATTTAAGAGTGAATTGCAGAAAATCATGGACCAGATGTTTGCAAGGATGGATCGAACGAATAACAATTAGCAACCACATGTAGACTATAATCATCCAGGAGTGAGAGGTAAATTTACCATACCATCCTTTTATGGAGCTTATGGTGGAGAAGAATAATTTGATTGGGAGATGGTTGTAAAACAAGAATTTAATTCCCAGAGTGAATTGCGCTGTGGTCCTTAAACATTTCCCCACTTCTCACCTAGGTCCATGAACTTTTTTTCGCTCATCTGGGTCCATGAACTTTTTCTACGTCCTAACCGCCATCCAAAGCAGGCCACATAGGATTCTGCTGCCTATGTGGCCGCTGATGTGGCGCGTGTGGCGCCACGTGCTCTTCTTTTTATTTCATAAACTGGCTGAAACTTTGAAAAATGCTATAAAATCATAGAAAAATCGTAAAAAGGGAAATCTAGTTTTGTTAGACTCCATACGAGTAGATCTATGCAATACATATATAATATGACATGTTTTAGATTAAAGTTTTTGCTGTAACTATAGATCTATTCTGTGTTTAATTCATAACTATAGTTCTTGTGCTCCAATCGTGGTCAAATTTTTATGGTAGGCTAATCATTGTATGGTTGACCTATGATAAAAAAATTAGCTTTAGTGGAGTATTTATGACTGATTTATTGATTTACCTAGATTTATGCTTGTTTAATAGTTAATAAATAGTTATTATTTGGTGGTGAACCAAACACTTAATTTGAAGCTGAGGTTTTTATGGGTGATAGATGATAACAAAACATAGCTACTATAAAAATATTACATGCCTAGAATTAGTAGATTAATTACTACAATAAAAACAAGTTTTAATTAGAAGAAAGCATGTGATGTAAAGGTAAATCTGAAGCTCAATATTTTCTATAATAACATAGTGATGTTAAGTGTTCAAAATGCATAACAACATCATCAAAAGGCAATGGAACCACATTTTCCATTTTTACACCTTTGTAACTATTTATTAACTATTAAACAAGTATAAATCTAGGTAAATCAATATCTTAGTCATACATGCTCCACTAAAGCTTAAATTTTGACAATTGGTAAAGAATACAATGAGTAGCCTACCATAAAAATTTCACCACAATTGGAGCACAGGAGCTGCAATTATGAATTAAACATAGAATGGATCTATAGCTACAACAAAAACTTTAGACTAAAGCATGTCATATTATATGTCTATTGCATAGATCTACTCAAGTGGAGTCTAACAAAACTATATTTTCCTTTTTATGATTTTTCTATGATTTTATATCATTTTTTAAAGTTTTAGTCAGCTTATGAAATTAAAAAAAAAGAGTGCATGTGGCTCCACATCAGCGGCCACGTAGGCAGCAGAGTCCTATGTGGCCTGCTTTGGATAGCGGCTAGGGTGTAAACAAAGTTCACGGACCTAGATGAGCAAAAAAAAAGTTCATAGACCCAGGTTCACCATTTGCAGCTCCACTCCACCAAAAATTTGCCAAACAGTCTAGATCCCTCAAATCCAGATTCATCAAATTGGTGGATCTAGAGGCCAGATTCACCAAAATGGTGGAGCTCCTCATGGGGTGGTGGTGAAGATGCTGTTGCAGCGGCGGAAGCGGCCACTTGCTTGCTTATTGCAATGTCCAATTTTGCAAATGATTGCTCAATGACTTCCTTCGTTTGCTCTATCCTTGATAATATCTGGTTTGTGAGGTTGTCGCCAATGTTGCCCCAGTTCCTTTGCTGACATTCTTGCAATTTTTTTCTGCGAGCATAGTAAGTTAGAACAAATGGTTGACAGTATAAAATTCTTTATGATAACATATCTTGTATTTCATGCCTCAAACTACCATAAAAACGAACAATTTTATCTTTTGTGTCCTCTACTATCCCACAACGTATTATATACTTTTGAAACACTGCATGATATTCGTGAACAGACATATTGCCTTGTCTTAAGCATTCTAAATTCTTATGCAAGTCACGTTGATAAGGAGGAACGAATTTATGACTCATGGCTTTCTTTAAATCAGGTTGTAAATGCATATTTTCTAGTTCTCGCCACCAGACAAAATCCTTGAATTCAATAGTAGCTTGTTTAACTCTATGGATCTCAGGAACTAGGTGGGAATTAGAGTGAATTGCATTGTGGGTCCTTAAACTTTTCCCCCACTTCTCACCTGGGTCTATGAACTTTTTTTTTGCTCATCTAGGTCCGTGAACTTTGTTTACACCCTAGCCGCTATCCAAAGCAGGCCACATAGGACTCTGCTGCCTACGTGGCCGCTGATGTGGAGCCACATGCACTCTTTTTTTTTAATTTCATAAGCTGACTAAAACTTTAAAAAATGATATAAAATCATAGAAAAATCATAAAAAGGAAAATATAGTTTTGTTAGACTCCACTTGAGTAGATCTATGCAATAGACATATAATATGACATGCTTTAGTCTAAAGTTTTTGTTGTAGCTATAGATCCATTCTATGTTTAATTCATAATTGCAGCTCCTGTGCTCCAATTGTGGTGAAATTTTTATGGTAGGCTACTCATTGTATTCTTTACCAATTGTCAAAATTTAAGCTTTAGTGGAGCATGTATGACTAAGATATTGATTTACCTAGATTTATACTTGTTTAATAGTTAATAAATAGTTACAAAGGTGTAAAAATGGAAAATGTGGTTCCATTGCCTTTTGATGATGTTGTTATGCATTTTGAACACTTAACATCACTATGTTATTATAGAAAATATTGAGCTTCAGATTTACCTTTACATCACATGCTTTCTTCTAATTAAAACTTGTTTTTATTGTAGTAATTAATCTACTAATTCTAGGCATGTAATATTTTTATAGTAGCTATGTTTTGTTATCATCTATCACCCATAAAAACCTCAGCTTCAAATTAAGTGTTTGGTTCACCACCAAATAATAACTATTTATTAACTATTAAACAAGCATAAATCTAGGTAAATCAATAAATCAGTCATAAATACTCCACTAAAGCTAATTTTTTTATCATAGGTCAACCATACAATGATTAGCCTACCATAAAAATTTGACCACGATTGGAGCACAAGAACTATAGTTATGAATTAAACACAGAATAGATCTATAGTTACAGCAAAAACTTTAATCTAAAACATGTCATATTATATATGTATTGCATAGATCTACTCGTATGGAGTCTAACAAAACTAGATTTCCCTTTTTACGATTTTTCTATGATTTTATAGCATTTTTCAAAGTTTCAGCCAGTTTATGAAATAAAAAGAAGAGCACGTGGCGCCACACGCGCCACATCAGCGGCCACATAGGCAGCAGAATCCTATGTGGCCTGCTTTGGATGGCGGTTAGGACGTAGAAAAAGTTCATGGACCCAGATGAGCGAAAAAAAGTTCATGGACCTAGGTGAGAAGTGGGGAAATGTTTAAGGACCACAGCGCAATTCACTCTGGGAATTAAATTCTTGTTTTACAACCATCTCCCAATCAAATTATTCTTCTCCACCATAAGCTCCATAAAAGGATGGTATGGTAAATTTACCTCTCACTCCTGGATGATTATAGTCTACATGTGGTTGCTAATTGTTATTCGTTCGATCCATCCTTGCAAACATCTGGTCCATGATTTTCTGCAATTCACTCTTAAATAAAAACTCGTTGTTTGATATTGTTAGAAATCAAAATAAATTTCTATCAACTATTATATGTGTTGGTGGAAACACGCTCTCGCATGCTTACCGAAAACATAAAGCAGTGAACGGTACAACGGGCGGCTGGTTCATGATACCTGTGAGGGCACGGCACCAAGGCAACGAACTTTTTCTGTACTGATCTGAAGTATATATGTGGAGTTTGGGAGGCTTCAAATATGGTAGCAACGAATAGCAATAATTTAATTCAAAATTTACAAGATTGAAAAGTAGTCCTAAGCTAGTCTCTATGTCGCTGGCCTAAACTCGTGCTGGACCTAGTTCAAGCAAGCAATGATACAACTCAACACAAGGACACAAAAGGATGAAAGCAGCTCTGAAGTTTTTCACTTTCTTTTTCTTTCTTGTTTTTTGGTGCGGCTTTTTTCTTCTTCTTCTTTTTTTTGCACCTCTTGCCTTTTGCGTTTCTTGTACTTTCTCTTTTTTTTCTCTCTCACAAGGTGCCGCAAGATAAATACAAGGTGAACACAGCTTGATGTAACACAACTTAGCTGATACACAAAAACTAGTCAAAAGCCGTGACAAATTGTTTCTTTAATTATTAACCAAAAGGTAGAGGTCTCCAGCTTAGACGTAAAGGCAATTTGAGAACCAGATCTCCAATCAAATTGAACTTGCTAT
>JAHUYU010003166.1:0-18877 GCA_030439765.1 Tripidium arundinaceum | reverse complement strand
TTTTCTTTTTGGTGAACTGTATAGTTATTTTTGCAGCTCTTTTGATTTTTGTATCGATGATGATTATAGTGTAGCATAGAATTGAGGTAGATTTAAATAGCCAATATTTTCGAGTTATCTCCCCAAAATTACCAATAGGTATGTACTTTGATTCATCATGCATGATGTCATCCAATACTTCGTCAGTATGTTGGGTTGCTTTACAACCTACACGCTGAGGGCCAAGTGACTTGTATGCGTGTTCTTTCGTTCATTTTCTTTTTTTTTTCAATGAGCATATAAACGATTCTCTACCACAAGGCAACAGCTCTGAACATCTAGGTGCATGGTACTGCATTATAGAAATAAATACAGGCAATGGATCTGTTTGCCTTCAGCAAGAAATCCCAAAGTTGTGTCCTCCCAATGACATGTCATGGGACTATGTGCTTTTAGCCAGTCATACCCCAATAAATATAGCATCATAGACCTTGAGATCTAACACTGTCATGTCAGTTGCTAAAGTATAATCTTGGCACCTCCATTCTATTTTCGGCACCATTATGTAACTTAACTCTCTTTCGTAACCATTAGGTAACTTAACTCGCTTTGGTGGCACCTACACAGTTGGTAACCTAGCTTTGGCAACAAAAGCAGTACCGACAAATGAATGAGAACTACCACTGTCCACCGTCCAGTAACATAAGCATGGCCTTGTTGCCCATGAATGATCGTAATTTGATTTGATGCACCCCGTTGTCAGCTGCAGTCATGGCATATAATGAGAGCTAGTAAAAATCTTCAGCAAGTGCATCTTCGACAGCTAATTGGTTCAAGATATCATCAGATTGTGGCTGATCCAAATCATTAATAACTATTAAAGCATGAGTTGCCTTTGGCTTCTGGTCATGCTTGGGTGCCAGATTTCTGAGGACCTGTACTTTTGGTTCTCTCAAATAGGCTCTGCTGAATTTTGGCAATGATAAATGCTTTATCCACTGTCAGTTGTGCTTACATTATAGCCCTGGTATCATCGTTGATTCCATTCATCATTCAGTGAGATGAAATACAAAGAAAAGGCCGAGCATGTAGATGTAGAGGAGCGGAGTTTACGTTCCCTTAGCTGGCCACACCATAGCTCCGGCTTGCCAAGAGTGCGGCGGTGAGCGCTAGACTTTTGGTGTCAGTTGGCGTGGATATACACGGCTAGAGATGCCATAGTTTTAGCAAGCCGT
Organism: Tripidium arundinaceum; assembly: GCA_030439765.1. Classification (NCBI taxonomy): domain Eukaryota; kingdom Viridiplantae; phylum Streptophyta; class Magnoliopsida; order Poales; family Poaceae; genus Tripidium; species Tripidium arundinaceum. Next base: position 17,663 of record JAHUYU010003166.1, on the reverse strand, counting down.
AGACGCGGCAGCAACGAAACGCAATGAAGGCACGCCGTAGTTTGGGTATGGCATGCTGCGGCGGCAACCAGGCTAATAAGCTTCCAAGCAGCACAGCATCTATATCGAACCTTGCTAATAACGTCGCCGTTCATGCATGCTTGCTCTCTATTATATTCAGCGCATGTGGCTCATTGTATTTCGTCCAACACACGCAAATCGTGGTCAGTGCGCTGCGCTCCTATTTTAGCTGCAAACTTGCAAAGCCAGCAATTTTGAGTAACTCTCCTTAGATTTTGATGGCCCGGTCCATACGGCCCAAGTCATGTGCCCGTTTGGCGGCCCAGCATTCCAAACCGACGATCGACGACACAGCCTTCTTCTCCCAGGAGCCCAGCACCAGCTCCGCCCCTCCCTCTCCCTTCGACGACCAGCAACCGCGCCGGCCGCAGGGCAGGCGGGAGCGCGGCAGCGGCCGTACGGGCGCTACACGCCAGGCCCCAGTCTGCGGCGTCAAGGCGGCAGTAGCCTCTCCCGTGGTTCCCCGCCTCTGGGCCCTGGCCACCTCATCGGCTCATCCCGCAGGCCCACGGCGCACGGCGAGCCCTCCTGCTTGCTTGCTTTCGCGGCCGACGGCCTAATCCCCTCCCCTCCCCTCCCCTTCGCCGCCGCCATGTTGCGCCACTGCTCCGCGCCGCCTCCTCGCTACCCTCCCCCATCCACCCCCGCGCGTGCCACCTCCACCTCCACCACCTTACCCGCGCCCTTCTCCCTCGAGGATTACCTCGTCGCCGCCTGCGGCCTCGCCCCGACCCAAGCACGCGAGGTGTCCAAGAAGGCTTTCCGCCAGTTATCCGTAGCATACAGAAACAGAAAGGAGGAGGTCTCCAGCCTCCGCCTCAGCTCCGCCTCCAACCCCGATGCCATCCTGGCCCTGCTCTCCAGCGCTGGCCTCTCCCGCGCCGACATCGCCGCCGTCGTCTCCGCGGAACCGCTGCTCCTCCGCGCTTCCGCGAACAACCTCGCTCCCGCCTTCTTGCTCTCCGCGACCGCGTCGGCCTGTCTGCTTCCCAGATCACTCGCTTCCTCCTGGTCGCCTCACGCGCTCTCCGCGGGGGCGACGTCGCTCCCAGGCTCGAGTTCTTCATCTCCTTCTACGGCTCGTTTGATCGGGTCCTGGTGCTCGCAAAGGGGAACCGGAGCCTCTTCACGGTGAGCCTTGAGAAGATAATCAAGCCCAACATAGCTTTGTTTCGTCAGTGGGGAGTACACGACATTGCTCATCTATGTTCAACCAATCCGTGGGTGCTTACCTTCAACTCGGAACGCGTGAAGGAGTTTTTGCTGCGGGCAGAAGAACTTGGGGTGCCTCCTACTTCCCGGATGTTTAGGCATGCAGTGGCTGTTATCACCAGTCTTTCCAAAGAGAAGGTTGCTGCCAAGCTTGAGTTCTTGAAGAGGACTCTTGGTTGTTCTGAGTCTGAGGGAGAAGGGCGCGGGTAAGGTGGTGGAGGTGGAGGTGGCACGCGCGGGGGTGGATGGGGGAGGGTAGCGAGGAGGCGGCGCGGAGCAGTGGCGCAACATGGCGGCGGCGAAGGGGAGGGGAGGGGAGGGGATTAGGCCGTCGGCCGCGAAAGCAAGCAAGCAGGAGGGCTCGCCGTGCGCCGTGGGCCTGCGGGATGAGCCGATGAGGTGGCCAGGGCCCAGAGGCGGGGAACCACGGGAGAGGCTACTGCCGCCTTGACGCCGCAGACTGGGGCCTGGCGTGTAGCGCCCGTACGGCCGCTGCCGCGCTCCCGCCTGCCCTGCGGCCGGCGCGGTTGCTGGTCGTCGAAGGGAGAGGGAGGGGCGGAGCTGGTGCTGGGCTCCTGGGAGAAGAAGGCTGTGTCGTCGATCGTCGGTTTGGAATGCTGGGCCGCCAAACGGGCACATGACTTGGGCCGTATGGACCGGGCCATCAAAATCTAAGGAGAGTTACTCAAAATTGCTGGCTTTGCAAGTTTGCAGCTAAAATAGGAGCGCAGCGCACTGACCACGATTTGCGTGTGTTGGACGAAATACAATGAGCCACATGCGCTGAATATAATAGAGAGCAAGCATGCATGAACGGCGACGTTATTAGCAAGGTTCGATATAGATGCTGTGCTGCTTGGAAGCTTATTAGCCTGGTTGCCGCCGCAGCATGCCATACCCAAACTACGGCGTGCCTTCATTGCGTTTCGTTGCTGCCGCGTCTACGGCTTGCTAAAACTATGGCATCTCTAGCCGTGTATATCCACGCCAACTGACACCAAAAGTCTAGCGCTCACCGCCGCACTCTTGGCAAGCCGGAGCTATGGTGTGGCCAGCTAAGGGAACGTAAACTCCGCTCCTCTCTACATCTACATGCTCGGCCTTTTCTTTGTATTTCATCTCACTGAATGATGAATGGAATCAACGATGATACCAGGGCTATAATGTAAGCACAACTGACAGTGGATAAAGCATTTATCATTGCCAAAATTCAGCAGAGCCTATTTGAGAGAACCAAAAGTACAGGTCCTCAGAAATCTGGCACCCAAGCATGACCAGAAGCCAAAGGCAACTCATGCTTTAATAGTTATTAATGATTTGGATCAGCCACAATCTGATGATATCTTGAACCAATTAGCTGTCGAAGATGCACTTGCTGAAGATTTTTACTAGCTCTCATTATATGCCATGACTGCAGCTGACAACGGGGTGCATCAAATCAAATTACGATCATTCATGGGCAACAAGGCCATGCTTATGTTACTGGACGGTGGACAGTGGTAGTTCTCATTCATTTGTCGGTACTGCTTTTGTTGCCAAAGCTAGGTTACCAACTGTGTAGGTGCCACCAAAGCGAGTTAAGTTACCTAATGGTTACGAAAGAGAGTTAAGTTACATAATGGTGCCGAAAATAGAATGGAGGTGCCAAGATTATACTTTAGCAACTGACATGACAGTGTTAGATCTCAAGGTCTATGATGCTATATTTATTGGGGTATGACTGGCTAAAAGCACATAGTCCCATGACATGTCATTGGGAGGACACAACTTTGGGATTTCTTGCTGAAGGCAAACAGATCCATTGCCTGTATTTATTTCTATAATGCAGTACCATGCACCTAGATGTTCAGAGCTGTTGCCTTGTGGTAGAGAATCGTTTATATGCTCATTGAAAAAAAAAAGAAAATGAACGAAAGAACACGCATACAAGTCACTTGGCCCTCAGCGTGTAGGTTGTAAAGCAACCCAACATACTGACGAAGTATTGGATGACATCATGCATGATGAATCAAAGTACATACCTATTGGTAATTTTGGGGAGATAACTCGAAAATATTGGCTATTTAAATCTACCTCAATTCTATGCTACACTATAATCATCATCGATACAAAAATCAAAAGAGCTGCAAAAATAACTATACAGTTCACAAAGAAAAGGCAAGGAAACAACAAGCAAAAGGGTGAACTGCTCTGACAGATCAGGCAGAGCGTTAATAAGACAGTAGAAATAAGCAACACACTGGGAATATATAAGTATATAACCACTTACTAAACCACAGATACCAACTCTGTTTCATCTGCTACATCACAATGGATATCAGCACAGCAGGACAAACTACATGATGACCAAATACAGTTCAGAGACAGGAGCATATGACAACTAAAACGAAACAAAATATTGAAGTAGTTTCCATTACAGACGAATTCACGATTAAACCAGCAGGTATAACATTAGCACAAACAACCAAAAATTTAGAGCTTGTCCTCAAACTCAGAAAGAGGGGTCATCTGTTCCTTGAGACCCTTCCTCTTGCGGATATCCAGCACCAGCTGAGCAGCCTGGGAGCCAGCCTCCAAAGGATCAGAGCCCATCATGTCCCAATGGTCAAAGACACACTGGGGGAACGCCTGACCAGACGTTGCAGCCCTCAGTTGGCTGGAGAATCCAAAGGATTCAATGACAGGGAGGTAAGCCTTGATGTTGTAGAGCGGGGTACCAGGCCTCTGCATCTCCTCAAAGACGTGCCCTCTCTTCTGGTTCAGAACACCGTAGATTCCACCAAGTGCATTTTCTGGGGCCTGAATCTCTACCAGGTACACTGGCTCCAGCAACCTTGGCTTGGCCGTGAGCTGAGAAGCATAGATGACCCTCCTGGCAGTTGGAATGACCTGGCCACCACCCCTGTGGATAGCATCAGCATGAAGAACGACATCACAGACCTCAAAGCAAATCCCGCGCATGTTCTCCTCAGCCAGTGCACCCTCCTTTGATGCCCACTGGAAACCAGCCACGACAGAATCCTTGATTTCATTGAGATACTGCACTCCCTTACACATATCAACAACCATGTTTGGGCCGGTGGTCTCAGGTCCAAAGCACCAAATCTTTTTGGCGAGATCCTTGTCCCACCCAAACTCCTGAGAGAGGATCTGGGAGCGCACCTTAGGATCATCACGTGGGCCAATGCGGCCCTCATCGATGGCCTCAGCGAGACCCTCCTCCAAGGGGCGCGCTTCCATGTACAGACGGTTGTGCTTGTTGGGAGACTTGCTCATGACAGTACGGCAGGACTTCTCAAGAACGGTTTCACGGAAGGACACAACAGGAGGGGAAACAATAATTTCAGCACCACCCATGAAGTCCTCCTGCAGATCCTTCAGGCAAATCTCAAGATGAAGCTCACCAGCTCCAGCAATGATATGCTCACCAGACTCTTCCATTGAACAGAGAACCATAGGATCAGACTTCGCCAGACGCTTCAAACCTTCGACTAGCTTGGGAAGGTCAGAGGCAACCTTGCACTGAACAGCAACACGCACAACAGGAGAGACAGAGAACTTCATTGCTCTGATTGGGCATGCATCAACCTCCTTCTCGTTTGTGAGTGTAGCATTCTTCGTGATGAACTGATCCAGACCAACCATAGCAACAGTGTTACCACAAGGAACATCCTCAACCGACTCTTGTTTCTTTCCCATCCAGATAACAGTACGCTGGACACTCTTGACGTACAGATCCTTCTTCTGGCCAGGGACATAGTTGGGGCCCATGATCCGAACCTTCATACCAGTAGCAACCTTCCCTGAGAAGACACGACCGAAGGCAAAGAACCTGCCCTTGTCAGATGCTGGAATCATCTTCGAAACATACAGCATAAGAGGACCCTCCGGATCACAGTTTCTGATAGCAGTTGCATAGACATCATCAAGGGGTCCCTCATACAAGTTCTCTACACGATACTTTTGAGCCTTTGCCGGGGAAGGAAGGTGGAATATCATCATCTCGAGCAGTGCAGTGCTAGCTGGTAGCCACGTTTGCATAACACGCTTCATCAAAGCTTTGCCAATCAATTCCTTCTCATCAGCCTTCATGGTAACATTGAGCTTTTGCAGCATGGGCCACAATTTCTCCTTCTGGTCATTCATGCAGGTGTTGATGATTTGCTTGATTGGCTCATAGCAGAACTGAACAAATCCTCTCTTGCAGGTAGGAGAGCCTGTGTTCTTGGTGGTCCATTTCTTGGTGGCAGGGTCAAAGAAGTTCTCACCCCAAAGCCTCTCCATCATCTTAGCTTCATCAACTCCAAACTTAGATGCATACATCTTGGCAAAGTTAGTGAGGGTAAAGGCCCATCCGTGCAGGCCAGCAGAAAAGGCAACAGTTCCCTTCTCTGGGTAGACTTGGACATCACCAAGGAGCTTATCTTCATATGTTGCCATAATGACATTGGCATTCTCAATGACACGGGAGAAAGTCTGATAAGCTTCCTCGCCCTCAACCTGAAGCTCAAGGAAGCACCTGTCCATCTTGTTCACGGTAAGAACTGGCCTAATCCTCTCACCAAGGGCTTGGCGAAGCACAGTTTCAGTTTGCACACAGACACCTTCAATACAGTCGACCACCACCAGAGCACCATCGGTGATGCGAAGAGCAGCTGTGACTTCCGAAGAAAAATCAACGTGCCCAGGCGAGTCAATAAGGTTGATCAGGTATTGGTTACCATCTCTCTCACCCTTGTAATTCTTCAGTGACTCATCAGTCATCTCATAGTAAAGAGAGATACCAGTAGATTTGATAGTAATACCACGCTCTGCTTCATCTGCACGAGTATCAGTCATGCGAACATCGCCAGCAACTTCCTGGGCAATAATCCCAGCAGCTGCCACAAGGGAATCTGTAAGCGTAGACTTGCCTGCAAAGAATTAAAAATAGCATATAAGAACGGTGTGGAACTTCAACATGTGCATCATAGAGTAGTACAAAATTAGGGACAGACAACCAAATCAAAAGTTAACAAACACAGTAGTAGATCACAATCTAGAGTATATAATTATTAACAGATACTATATAAACCACAATATCTAAAACATACAGCCCATTTCCTACATGTGATAAATATCTGAACATAAGTAGTTAACTAGGCCTAAAATAGATAGTGCAGCAAGAAAAGAAACATTAGCTGTAAAGCACAATACAGAGCTTAAATATTGAAAACACAAAAGTTAACAACACACTAGTAGTATATTACAATCTAAAACATACAGCCAAGAGCCAACAGATAGTATATATACAACAATACTTAGAGAAAAGCAATACATTAACTACATATATGTACATGCATTCCTTAATGTTTTCAAGCCTTCTTGATGTCAAAACTTATTTTGTTTCAATATTTAAGCTCTGTACTGTGCCTGACTGCTGATGCTTCTATTCATGCTGCATTATCATAGGCCTATATCCACAGACATTTATCCCACCTATGAAATAGGCTAATTGTTTTTTTTCATCTTGTAGTTAATGTATTGCTTTTCTCTAAGTATTGTTGTATATATACTATCTGTTGGCTCTTGGCTGTATGTTTTAGATTGTAATATACTACTAGTGTGTTGTTAACTTTTGTGTTTTCAATATTTAAGCTCTGTATTGTGCTTTACAGCTAATGTTTCTTTTCTTGCTGCACTATCTATTTTAGGCCTAGTTAACTACTTATGTTCAGATATTTATCACATGTAGGAAATGGGCTGTATGTTTTAGATATTGTGGTTTATATAGTATCTGTTAATAATTATATACTCTAGATTGTGATCTACTACTGTGTTTGTTAACTTTTGATTTGGTTGTCTGTCCCTAATTTTGTACTACTCTATGATGCACATGTTGAAGTTCCACACCGTTCTTATATGCTATTTTTAATTCTTTGCAGGCAAGTCTACGCTTACAGATTCCCTTGTGGCAGCTGCTGGGATTATTGCCCAGGAAGTTGCTGGCGATGTTCGCATGACTGATACTCGTGCAGATGAAGCAGAGCGTGGTATTACTATCAAATCTACTGGTATCTCTCTTTACTATGAGATGACTGATGAGTCACTGAAGAATTACAAGGGTGAGAGAGATGGTAACCAATACCTGATCAACCTTATTGACTCGCCTGGGCACGTTGATTTTTCTTCGGAAGTCACAGCTGCTCTTCGCATCACCGATGGTGCTCTGGTGGTGGTCGACTGTATTGAAGGTGTCTGTGTGCAAACTGAAACTGTGCTTCGCCAAGCCCTTGGTGAGAGGATTAGGCCAGTTCTTACCGTGAACAAGATGGACAGGTGCTTCCTTGAGCTTCAGGTTGAGGGCGAGGAAGCTTATCAGACTTTCTCCCGTGTCATTGAGAATGCCAATGTCATTATGGCAACATATGAAGATAAGCTCCTTGGTGATGTCCAAGTCTACCCAGAGAAGGGAACTGTTGCCTTTTCTGCTGGCCTGCACGGATGGGCCTTTACCCTCACTAACTTTGCCAAGATGTATGCATCTAAGTTTGGAGTTGATGAAGCTAAGATGATGGAGAGGCTTTGGGGTGAGAACTTCTTTGACCCTGCCACCAAGAAATGGACCACCAAGAACACAGGCTCTCCTACCTGCAAGAGAGGATTTGTTCAGTTCTGCTATGAGCCAATCAAGCAAATCATCAACACCTGCATGAATGACCAGAAGGAGAAATTGTGGCCCATGCTGCAAAAGCTCAATGTTACCATGAAGGCTGATGAGAAGGAATTGATTGGCAAAGCTTTGATGAAGCGTGTTATGCAAACGTGGCTACCAGCTAGCACTGCACTGCTCGAGATGATGATATTCCACCTTCCTTCCCCGGCAAAGGCTCAAAAGTATCGTGTAGAGAACTTGTATGAGGGACCCCTTGATGATGTCTATGCAACTGCTATCAGAAACTGTGATCCGGAGGGTCCTCTTATGCTGTATGTTTCGAAGATGATTCCAGCATCTGACAAGGGCAGGTTCTTTGCCTTCGGTCGTGTCTTCTCAGGGAAGGTTGCTACTGGTATGAAGGTTCGGATCATGGGCCCCAACTATGTCCCTGGCCAGAAGAAGGATCTGTACGTCAAGAGTGTCCAGCGTACTGTTATCTGGATGGGAAAGAAACAAGAGTCGGTTGAGGATGTTCCTTGTGGTAACACTGTTGCTATGGTTGGTCTGGATCAGTTCATCACGAAGAATGCTACACTCACAAACGAGAAGGAGGTTGATGCATGCCCAATCAGAGCAATGAAGTTCTCTGTCTCTCCTGTTGTGCGTGTTGCTGTTCAGTGCAAGGTTGCCTCTGACCTTCCCAAGCTAGTCGAAGGTTTGAAGCGTCTGGCGAAGTCTGATCCTATGGTTCTCTGTTCAATGGAAGAGTCTGGTGAGCATATCATTGCTGGAGCTGGTGAGCTTCATCTTGAGATTTGCCTGAAGGATCTGCAGGAGGACTTCATGGGTGGTGCTGAAATTATTGTTTCCCCTCCTGTTGTGTCCTTCCGTGAAACCGTTCTTGAGAAGTCCTGCCGTACTGTCATGAGCAAGTCTCCCAACAAGCACAACCGTCTGTACATGGAAGCGCGCCCCTTGGAGGAGGGTCTCGCTGAGGCCATCGATGAGGGCCGCATTGGCCCACGTGATGATCCTAAGGTGCGCTCCCAGATCCTCTCTCAGGAGTTTGGGTGGGACAAGGATCTCGCCAAAAAGATTTGGTGCTTTGGACCTGAGACCACCGGCCCAAACATGGTTGTTGATATGTGTAAGGGAGTGCAGTATCTCAATGAAATCAAGGATTCTGTCGTGGCTGGTTTCCAGTGGGCATCAAAGGAGGGTGCACTGGCTGAGGAGAACATGCGCGGGATTTGCTTTGAGGTCTGTGATGTCGTTCTTCATGCTGATGCTATCCAACAGGGGTGGTGGCCAGGTCATTCCAACTGCCAGGAGGGTCATCTATGCTTCTCAGCTCACGGCCAAGCCAAGGTTGCTGGAGCCAGTGTACCTGGTAGAGATTCAGGCCCCAGAAAATGCACTTGGTGGAATCTACGGTGTTCTGAACCAGAAGAGAGGGCACGTCTTTGAGGAGATGCAGAGGCCTGGTACCCCGCTCTACAACATCAAGGCTTACCTCCCTGTCATTGAATCCTTTGGATTCTCCAGCCAACTGAGGGCTGCAACGTCTGGTCAGGCGTTCCCCCAGTGTGTCTTTGACCATTGGGACATGATGGGCTCTGATCCTTTGGAGGCTGGCTCCCAGGCTGCTCAGCTGGTGCTGGATATCCGCAAGAGGAAGGGTCTCAAGGAACAGATGACCCCTCTTTCTGAGTTTGAGGACAAGCTCTAAATTTTTGGTTGTTTGTGCTAATGTTATACCTGCTGGTTTAATCGTGAATTCGTCTGTAATGGAAACTACTTCAATATTTTGTTTCGTTTTAGTTGTCATATGCTCCTGTCTCTGAACTGTATTTGGTCATCATGTAGTTTGTCCTGCTGTGCTGATATCCATTGTGATGTAGCAGATGAAACAGAGTTGGTATCTGTGGTTTAGTAAGTGGTTATATACTTATATATTCCCAGTGTGTTGCTTATTTCTACTGTCTTATTAACGCTCTGCCTGATCTGTCAGAGCAGTTCACCCTTTTGCTTGTTGTTTCCTTGCCTTTTCTTTGTGAACTGTATAGTTATTTTTGCAGCTCTTTTGATTTTTGTATCGATGATGATTATAGTGTAGCATAGAATTGAGGTAGATTTAAATAGCCAATATTTTCGAGTTATCTCCCCAAAATTACCAATAGGTATGTACTTTGATTCATCATGCATGATGTCATCCAATACTTCGTCAGTATGTTGGGTTGCTTTACAACCTACACGCTGAGGGCCAAGTGACTTGTATGCGTGTTCTTTCGTTCATTTTCTTTTTTTTTTCAATGAGCATATAAACGATTCTCTACCACAAGGCAACAGCTCTGAACATCTAGGTGCATGGTACTGCATTATAGAAATAAATACAGGCAATGGATCTGTTTGCCTTCAGCAAGAAATCCCAAAGTTGTGTCCTCCCAATGACATGTCATGGGACTATGTGCTTTTAGCCAGTCATACCCCAATAAATATAGCATCATAGACCTTGAGATCTAACACTGTCATGTCAGTTGCTAAAGTATAATCTTGGCACCTCCATTCTATTTTCGGCACCATTATGTAACTTAACTCTCTTTCGTAACCATTAGGTAACTTAACTCGCTTTGGTGGCACCTACACAGTTGGTAACCTAGCTTTGGCAACAAAAGCAGTACCGACAAATGAATGAGAACTACCACTGTCCACCGTCCAGTAACATAAGCATGGCCTTGTTGCCCATGAATGATCGTAATTTGATTTGATGCACCCCGTTGTCAGCTGCAGTCATGGCATATAATGAGAGCTAGTAAAAATCTTCAGCAAGTGCATCTTCGACAGCTAATTGGTTCAAGATATCATCAGATTGTGGCTGATCCAAATCATTAATAACTATTAAAGCATGAGTTGCCTTTGGCTTCTGGTCATACTTGGGTGCCAGATTTCTGAGGACCTGTACTTTTGGTTCTCTCAAATAGGCTCTGCTGAATTTTGGCAATGATAAATGCTTTATCCACTGTCAGTTGTGCTTACATTATAGCCCTGGTATCATCGTTGATTCCATTCATCATTCAGTGAGATGAAATACAAAGAAAAGGCCGAGCATGTAGATGTAGAGAGGAGCGGAGTTTACGTTCCCTTAGCTGGCCACACCATAGCTCCGGCTTGCCAAGAGTGCGGCTGACAACGGGGTGCATCAAATCAAATTACGATCATTCATGGGCAACAAGGCCATGCTTATGTTACTGGACGGTGGACAGTGGTAGTTCTCATTCATTTGTCGGTACTGCTTTTGTTGCCAAAGCTAGGTTACCAACTGTGTAGGTGCCACCAAAGCGAGTTAAGTTACCTAATGGTTACGAAAGAGAGTTAAGTTACATAATGGTGCCGAAAATAGAATGGAGGTGCCAAGATTATACTTTAGCAACTGACATGACAGTGTTAGATCTCAAGGTCTATGATGCTATATTTATTGGGGTATGACTGGCTAAAAGCACATAGTCCCATGACATGTCATTGGGAGGACACAACTTTGGGATTTCTTGCTGAAGGCAAACAGATCCATTGCCTGTATTTATTTCTATAATGCAGTACCATGCACCTAGATGTTCAGAGCTGTTGCCTTGTGGTAGAGAATCGTTTATATGCTCATTGAAAAAAAAAAGAAAATGAACGAAAGAACACGCATACAAGTCACTTGGCCCTCAGCGTGTAGGTTGTAAAGCAACCCAACATACTGACGAAGTATTGGATGACATCATGCATGATGAATCAAAGTACATACCTATTGGTAATTTTGGGGAGATAACTCGAAAATATTGGCTATTTAAATCTACCTCAATTCTATGCTACACTATAATCATCATCGATACAAAAATCAAAAGAGCTGCAAAAATAACTATACAGTTCACAAAGAAAAGGCAAGGAAACAACAAGCAAAAGGGTGAACTGCTCTGACAGATCAGGCAGAGCGTTAATAAGACAGTAGAAATAAGCAACACACTGGGAATATATAAGTATATAACCACTTACTAAACCACAGATACCAACTCTGTTTCATCTGCTACATCACAATGGATATCAGCACAGCAGGACAAACTACATGATGACCAAATACAGTTCAGAGACAGGAGCATATGACAACTAAAACGAAACAAAATATTGAAGTAGTTTCCATTACAGACGAATTCACGATTAAACCAGCAGGTATAACATTAGCACAAACAACCAAAAATTTAGAGCTTGTCCTCAAACTCAGAAAGAGGGGTCATCTGTTCCTTGAGACCCTTCCTCTTGCGGATATCCAGCACCAGCTGAGCAGCCTGGGAGCCAGCCTCCAAAGGATCAGAGCCCATCATGTCCCAATGGTCAAAGACACACTGGGGGAACGCCTGACCAGACGTTGCAGCCCTCAGTTGGCTGGAGAATCCAAAGGATTCAATGACAGGGAGGTAAGCCTTGATGTTGTAGAGCGGGGTACCAGGCCTCTGCATCTCCTCAAAGACGTGCCCTCTCTTCTGGTTCAGAACACCGTAGATTCCACCAAGTGCATTTTCTGGGGCCTGAATCTCTACCAGGTACACTGGCTCCAGCAACCTTGGCTTGGCCGTGAGCTGAGAAGCATAGATGACCCTCCTGGCAGTTGGAATGACCTGGCCACCACCCCTGTGGATAGCATCAGCATGAAGAACGACATCACAGACCTCAAAGCAAATCCCGCGCATGTTCTCCTCAGCCAGTGCACCCTCCTTTGATGCCCACTGGAAACCAGCCACGACAGAATCCTTGATTTCATTGAGATACTGCACTCCCTTACACATATCAACAACCATGTTTGGGCCGGTGGTCTCAGGTCCAAAGCACCAAATCTTTTTGGCGAGATCCTTGTCCCACCCAAACTCCTGAGAGAGGATCTGGGAGCGCACCTTAGGATCATCACGTGGGCCAATGCGGCCCTCATCGATGGCCTCAGCGAGACCCTCCTCCAAGGGGCGCGCTTCCATGTACAGACGGTTGTGCTTGTTGGGAGACTTGCTCATGACAGTACGGCAGGACTTCTCAAGAACGGTTTCACGGAAGGACACAACAGGAGGGGAAACAATAATTTCAGCACCACCCATGAAGTCCTCCTGCAGATCCTTCAGGCAAATCTCAAGATGAAGCTCACCAGCTCCAGCAATGATATGCTCACCAGACTCTTCCATTGAACAGAGAACCATAGGATCAGACTTCGCCAGACGCTTCAAACCTTCGACTAGCTTGGGAAGGTCAGAGGCAACCTTGCACTGAACAGCAACACGCACAACAGGAGAGACAGAGAACTTCATTGCTCTGATTGGGCATGCATCAACCTCCTTCTCGTTTGTGAGTGTAGCATTCTTCGTGATGAACTGATCCAGACCAACCATAGCAACAGTGTTACCACAAGGAACATCCTCAACCGACTCTTGTTTCTTTCCCATCCAGATAACAGTACGCTGGACACTCTTGACGTACAGATCCTTCTTCTGGCCAGGGACATAGTTGGGGCCCATGATCCGAACCTTCATACCAGTAGCAACCTTCCCTGAGAAGACACGACCGAAGGCAAAGAACCTGCCCTTGTCAGATGCTGGAATCATCTTCGAAACATACAGCATAAGAGGACCCTCCGGATCACAGTTTCTGATAGCAGTTGCATAGACATCATCAAGGGGTCCCTCATACAAGTTCTCTACACGATACTTTTGAGCCTTTGCCGGGGAAGGAAGGTGGAATATCATCATCTCGAGCAGTGCAGTGCTAGCTGGTAGCCACGTTTGCATAACACGCTTCATCAAAGCTTTGCCAATCAATTCCTTCTCATCAGCCTTCATGGTAACATTGAGCTTTTGCAGCATGGGCCACAATTTCTCCTTCTGGTCATTCATGCAGGTGTTGATGATTTGCTTGATTGGCTCATAGCAGAACTGAACAAATCCTCTCTTGCAGGTAGGAGAGCCTGTGTTCTTGGTGGTCCATTTCTTGGTGGCAGGGTCAAAGAAGTTCTCACCCCAAAGCCTCTCCATCATCTTAGCTTCATCAACTCCAAACTTAGATGCATACATCTTGGCAAAGTTAGTGAGGGTAAAGGCCCATCCGTGCAGGCCAGCAGAAAAGGCAACAGTTCCCTTCTCTGGGTAGACTTGGACATCACCAAGGAGCTTATCTTCATATGTTGCCATAATGACATTGGCATTCTCAATGACACGGGAGAAAGTCTGATAAGCTTCCTCGCCCTCAACCTGAAGCTCAAGGAAGCACCTGTCCATCTTGTTCACGGTAAGAACTGGCCTAATCCTCTCACCAAGGGCTTGGCGAAGCACAGTTTCAGTTTGCACACAGACACCTTCAATACAGTCGACCACCACCAGAGCACCATCGGTGATGCGAAGAGCAGCTGTGACTTCCGAAGAAAAATCAACGTGCCCAGGCGAGTCAATAAGGTTGATCAGGTATTGGTTACCATCTCTCTCACCCTTGTAATTCTTCAGTGACTCATCAGTCATCTCATAGTAAAGAGAGATACCAGTAGATTTGATAGTAATACCACGCTCTGCTTCATCTGCACGAGTATCAGTCATGCGAACATCGCCAGCAACTTCCTGGGCAATAATCCCAGCAGCTGCCACAAGGGAATCTGTAAGCGTAGACTTGCCTGGGCACGTTGATTTTTCTTCGGAAGTCACAGCTGCTCTTCGCATCACCGATGGTGCTCTGGTGGTGGTCGACTGTATTGAAGGTGTCTGTGTGCAAACTGAAACTGTGCTTCGCCAAGCCCTTGGTGAGAGGATTAGGCCAGTTCTTACCGTGAACAAGATGGACAGGTGCTTCCTTGAGCTTCAGGTTGAGGGCGAGGAAGCTTATCAGACTTTCTCCCGTGTCATTGAGAATGCCAATGTCATTATGGCAACATATGAAGATAAGCTCCTTGGTGATGTCCAAGTCTACCCAGAGAAGGGAACTGTTGCCTTTTCTGCTGGCCTGCACGGATGGGCCTTTACCCTCACTAACTTTGCCAAGATGTATGCATCTAAGTTTGGAGTTGATGAAGCTAAGATGATGGAGAGGCTTTGGGGTGAGAACTTCTTTGACCCTGCCACCAAGAAATGGACCACCAAGAACACAGGCTCTCCTACCTGCAAGAGAGGATTTGTTCAGTTCTGCTATGAGCCAATCAAGCAAATCATCAACACCTGCATGAATGACCAGAAGGAGAAATTGTGGCCCATGCTGCAAAAGCTCAATGTTACCATGAAGGCTGATGAGAAGGAATTGATTGGCAAAGCTTTGATGAAGCGTGTTATGCAAACGTGGCTACCAGCTAGCACTGCACTGCTCGAGATGATGATATTCCACCTTCCTTCCCCGGCAAAGGCTCAAAAGTATCGTGTAGAGAACTTGTATGAGGGACCCCTTGATGATGTCTATGCAACTGCTATCAGAAACTGTGATCCGGAGGGTCCTCTTATGCTGTATGTTTCGAAGATGATTCCAGCATCTGACAAGGGCAGGTTCTTTGCCTTCGGTCGTGTCTTCTCAGGGAAGGTTGCTACTGGTATGAAGGTTCGGATCATGGGCCCCAACTATGTCCCTGGCCAGAAGAAGGATCTGTACGTCAAGAGTGTCCAGCGTACTGTTATCTGGATGGGAAAGAAACAAGAGTCGGTTGAGGATGTTCCTTGTGGTAACACTGTTGCTATGGTTGGTCTGGATCAGTTCATCACGAAGAATGCTACACTCACAAACGAGAAGGAGGTTGATGCATGCCCAATCAGAGCAATGAAGTTCTCTGTCTCTCCTGTTGTGCGTGTTGCTGTTCAGTGCAAGGTTGCCTCTGACCTTCCCAAGCTAGTCGAAGGTTTGAAGCGTCTGGCGAAGTCTGATCCTATGGTTCTCTGTTCAATGGAAGAGTCTGGTGAGCATATCATTGCTGGAGCTGGTGAGCTTCATCTTGAGATTTGCCTGAAGGATCTGCAGGAGGACTTCATGGGTGGTGCTGAAATTATTGTTTCCCCTCCTGTTGTGTCCTTCCGT
Organism: Tripidium arundinaceum; assembly: GCA_030439765.1. Taxonomy (NCBI): domain Eukaryota; kingdom Viridiplantae; phylum Streptophyta; class Magnoliopsida; order Poales; family Poaceae; genus Tripidium; species Tripidium arundinaceum. Next base: position 1,696 of record JAHUYU010003166.1, on the reverse strand, counting down.
GAAACCGTTCTTGAGAAGTCCTGCCGTACTGTCATGAGCAAGTCTCCCAACAAGCACAACCGTCTGTACATGGAAGCGCGCCCCTTGGAGGAGGGTCTCGCTGAGGCCATCGATGAGGGCCGCATTGGCCCACGTGATGATCCTAAGGTGCGCTCCCAGATCCTCTCTCAGGAGTTTGGGTGGGACAAGGATCTCGCCAAAAAGATTTGGTGCTTTGGACCTGAGACCACCGGCCCAAACATGGTTGTTGATATGTGTAAGGGAGTGCAGTATCTCAATGAAATCAAGGATTCTGTCGTGGCTGGTTTCCAGTGGGCATCAAAGGAGGGTGCACTGGCTGAGGAGAACATGCGCGGGATTTGCTTTGAGGTCTGTGATGTCGTTCTTCATGCTGATGCTATCCACAGGGGTGGTGGCCAGGTCATTCCAACTGCCAGGAGGGTCATCTATGCTTCTCAGCTCACGGCCAAGCCAAGGTTGCTGGAGCCAGTGTACCTGGTAGAGATTCAGGCCCCAGAAAATGCACTTGGTGGAATCTACGGTGTTCTGAACCAGAAGAGAGGGCACGTCTTTGAGGAGATGCAGAGGCCTGGTACCCCGCTCTACAACATCAAGGCTTACCTCCCTGTCATTGAATCCTTTGGATTCTCCAGCCAACTGAGGGCTGCAACGTCTGGTCAGGCGTTCCCCCAGTGTGTCTTTGACCATTGGGACATGATGGGCTCTGATCCTTTGGAGGCTGGCTCCCAGGCTGCTCAGCTGGTGCTGGATATCCGCAAGAGGAAGGGTCTCAAGGAACAGATGACCCCTCTTTCTGAGTTTGAGGACAAGCTCTAAATTTTTGGTTGTTTGTGCTAATGTTATACCTGCTGGTTTAATCGTGAATTCGTCTGTGGTTTAGTAAGTGGTTATATACTTATATATTCCCAGTGTGTTGCTTATTTCTACTGTCTTATTAACGCTCTGCCTGATCTGTCAGAGCAGTTCACCCTTTTGCTTGTTGTTTCCTTGCCTTTTCTTTGTGAACTGTATAGTTATTTTTGCAGCTCTTTTGATTTTTGTATCGATGATGATTATAGTGTAGCATAGAATTGAGGTAGATTTAAATAGCCAATATTTTCGAGTTATCTCCCCAAAATTACCAATAGGTATGTACTTTGATTCATCATGCATGATGTCATCCAATACTTCGTCAGTATGTTGGGTTGCTTTACAACCTACACGCTGAGGGCCAAGTGACTTGTATGCGTGTTCTTTCGTTCATTTTCTTTTTTTTTTCAATGAGCATATAAACGATTCTCTACCACAAGGCAACAGCTCTGAACATCTAGGTGCATGGTACTGCATTATAGAAATAAATACAGGCAATGGATCTGTTTGCCTTCAGCAAGAAATCCCAAAGTTGTGTCCTCCCAATGACATGTCATGGGACTATGTGCTTTTAGCCAGTCATACCCCAATAAATATAGCATCATAGACCTTGAGATCTAACACTGTCATGTCAGTTGCTAAAGTATAATCTTGGCACCTCCATTCTATTTTCGGCACCATTATGTAACTTAACTCTCTTTCGTAACCATTAGGTAACTTAACTCGCTTTGGTGGCACCTACACAGTTGGTAACCTAGCTTTGGCAACAAAAGCAGTACCGACAAATGAATGAGAACTACCACTGTCCACCGTCCAGTAACATAAA
>JAHUYU010002313.1:0-14110 GCA_030439765.1 Tripidium arundinaceum | reverse complement strand
TTAACCGCCAACTCTCATATAAAATCAATTCATATGAACACCAAACTTAGAATTAGGTCTTACAACTAACAAGTTCCACAAGTTTTGGTGATTCATCATTTGCAGGAGAGCATTTATGGAAACCACCAAAAATGGGCTTAAAAGCATACATGATACACACAAAAGCATCACCCAATATGAGCCCAAGAGGAGAAGGCCCAATGCTAGGCAAATCAGGGCCCACTCAGGTGGATAAAGAGGCCAAATCACAAAGAGCAAACCATCTCCAAATAAGCCCAAACTTTATGGGTGAGATACAAGGCATTCTAGAAGCCCAACAGAACAAAGAACGGGCCGAGAGGAGCCCTGTAGGGTGCAGCCGAACCACTGGTGCGGCCGCACCCCTACTGGCGCTTCTCAGGCCCAACTTTTGTGTGGTGTCAGCAACCAATGAGACTAAGGCGGTTCTGGAGGTTTGGGCTTGGTTCAACGAACCTAGATGGCAGTTTTGAGGTCGGTTTGGTGCCTTCCATGAGGGGAGGAAGCATATTCCATGGGATCCTCTCCTCTCCACCTATAAAAGGAGGCCTCCCTCTCCTCATAGAACAACACACAAGGAGGAAGAGCACCACACTTGAGCATCATTCCAAGGGCTTAGGCCCTAGATAGCTAATAGAGTTAGTAGAGAGAGATGTGAGGGAAGAGAACGGGGAAGCGCCGGGCTTGTCGGTGTCTCCCCAACTTGTACCTCGACAAGCACTTGTACCTCAATGGATCCATCCGCTAAGTGAGTGTTCATGGTTCTTATGCTATTGAGTCTATGTTTAGTTAAGCTTTATTCTTACTTGTTTGCGGGTTCATCGTCCGTCCCCATGGCGGATACTCTAGTAGAGGGCTCCTGATGAAGACGGATTACCCTGCGCAATGCTAGAGTAGTAGTCGATAGCATAGACATTGTGTCTAGGCTAGAGGCTACCTTCGTTTGCCTCGTTCCCACGGTTGAGGGGTAGGCGGTAGGTGGTGACAGCCCTGTCCGTCCCTTGTAATCCCCCACGTTCAGGTTCGGCGTAGAGCTATAGGCCAGAGGCGCCTGGCAGACCAGGTGTAAGCCGGTGCCAGAAGTGAGCAAGTAGAAGTAGAGTTTAGCTGACCTTAGACCCTACAATCATAAGAGTCCATCTCTATCCTCGCCAACTCTATTCTTGTGTTGTCCTTGGATGAACTAGCTAGAGGAATACCTCCGTACCCTTTTGAAAATACGATACCCTAAATACTTCTGGGTGAAATGCTACAACGGTAATTCCGTGTGCTTGCTGATTATTTCTATATGCATTAAGAAATACCAACAAGCATTTTTGGCGCCATTGCCAGGGATGGGTCCTATCTCTGTTCTTGGTGATGACGCTAAGAAATGCCAACAAGCATTTCTGGCGCCATTGCCAGGGAACAGTTGCTGTATCTCTTCGAACCTAGTTCGTCCTCGTATCTTTTATCTTTTCTTTTCATAAAAACAAAATAGTTATTCCTTTTTATCTTTTTCACCATGAAGCCAAGTTCAATTTCCAACCTTGCACTTCAAAGGGCGAGTTCCTTGAGCCACCACTTTCTTCAAAACCAAACTTTTCATCTGGCTGTGAACTCCGCCTGACTTTATAGCTATGGTTCGAGCACAACCCTTCTCAGGGCATGAAAATGAAAATCCTTGCCATCACCTGCGAGATTTTGAGGAAATGTGTTCATGCTTGAACATCTTTGGCATGACACAAGAAACTCTTAAGTGGACATTGTTTCCCTTTTCTCTCACGGGAAAGGCGAAGCAATGGTACACTCAAGCTGTAGAGAGTACTAATGGGGACTAGGATGAACTTAAAGATAAGTTTCATCTTGCATTCTTCCCTATATCTCATATCGTCTCTCTACCAAGGGCAATCCATGACTTTGAGCAAAATGAGAAGGAGTCTATAGGTGCAGCCTGGGCCCGGTTTTCAACGCTAATGCATGCCGGCCCAAACTTGTCATTACCCATTGGTGTGATGTTGCATCTCTTTTGTTTGGGTCTTGACATAGATCTGACCTATGCCTAGACGTGACTATCGGAGGTCATTTTACACACAAAACTATGACGGAACAAGTCAAATTCTTGAGCACTTCATAGCCAACACACACTTCTTCCATCATAAGAACCAAATCCCTCCAGGAAAAAGTCATGTCGAGTGTTGAGGAGTCCTCATTAGTCGAATCCAAACTCGTACCATCCCTAGGTTTGAGTTATGAGCCCTCACCCGAACTATGAACACCGAAGGAAAGAGTACTCGATCCTTTGGAGTTCCCTATTGAATTTGAGGATTATGGCAATACCTCAAAACACTTTTGGCACAATCCTCACAAGAAAGTTTCCCCCAGGGTCGAACCATCGAAGGAATGGCTTATGGAAGTGAAACGTTCTTCGAAGCAATTCAGATTCTTTCACCTTCCATGGCCATGCCTTGTTCAATAAGGGGAACGAACATAGAAGCCCTACACAACCCCATGGTCAAGACTAATATCATGTCAGAATCCTTGTAGAAACTCTTTTGGGCAATTTACCGCTAGTCTCGACCAACAAGCTCTTCAAAAGTCCATCAGGACTCATTTTTGAGTGTTGTGGGATTGCCAGGGCCATGCCAATCATAATAAACAAAAACGAGGTTTTCATAGATTTCCACATCTTTGCCATCCTTGAGTTTGATCTTCTCATAGGCTACCCTTTTGAAAAGCTTTTTCAAGAAAAACCTTCCCATGGGAGCCTTAATAAGAAGATTGGGAAAACTGCATCCGCCACTCCTGTCCTTTACCCAGAAATCCCAATGGCGGAGCATAATCCCAACAATTATCCATTCGAGAAGGTGAAGTTCATATCCCGTTCGTTTCACCTGAGCTTTCTTGTGAAATGGAACATCCATCATCACCCTCACTCGAACCCAAACCATGTCCCTCTGGCCATCCAAATGTTGTTCTCGATGATGGTCGAGATTCAGCGTTGATCATACATGATGTATCTTTCTAGAAAGAAAACTTTTGTGCCATGGACTTTCCTAAAGCACCAACTCTGGAGACTGAGGAGAAGGATTCCACCGTTGAGCATGAAGGTTTCTCTTTTGAGACCCCTCATGTTTCATGCTCACTTTTGGAATCTTCAGAGTTCATTTCGCTGAAAACCACGTGCTCCTACGAGGATTCCAACCATCTCCTGATCCTCATTTCCAAACTTTTTAAGAGAATGGTTGTGGATGCTTTTGTTTACCATAAATATTGCAAATCTCATAGTTGCATTGTGGCACTATCCTTGCAGCTTGAACGATAAAGCTCAATGTTTGGTGGTGAAGCTGGGAACTATACCGCCATTGATAACTGCAAGAGGAAGTTCCCACGGTCAAGCTTAAGACCATAAATTAAGCACTGCTGGGAGATACCCGGATTATCATAAAAAAATTAATAAATAATAATAAAAAAATATCCTTGTCAATAAAAGCAAGAACATGTTGTCAAGTTAGTATGCACCTTTGGGTATTCTTGGTCGTTAACTATTTCAGGTTAAGATTAAGAAAGAACAAGGGTACATACAATGCTGGAGCACATGGAGCTGCATCAACCATACACCCTGATGATCTTTGGTGATGGAACACACTCAAAGAGGAGACCCTGACTCTGCACACTTAACTTTTAACACAAAAGTCCAAGTGTGGGGAAGGGTGGTGAAAGTCTCGCTACAAAGTTCCATCCACACCAAAGGCCATCTCGGGTTAAAAAAAGAGAGTAATTTTTTTATTATAATAATGAAAAAGAAGAAGAATATATATATATATATAAAGAAAGAGAAAAGAGAGAGGAATAAAAGAAGAGAGAGAAGGAGCCAAAATACAGCTTCTCCTCTTCTAGAGCTTTTGCTATCACCAAGGCCCATGGTCCATAAACACTATTTGTGTGTGGCCTAGCCTTGGTGTTTGCCTGAGTTGGTCCATACGTGATCATGCAACCGCTGCAACAACTTCAAAGCTTCATCAACATATGCTGTCGGTAAGTACAATCAGGTATGCAAAGGTAAATAAAAGTTCACAAAACTTTTTTACTCATACTTGTCTTCATGAGATCATACAAATTCATGCCTCTCTTGCTTATGATGTATGCTCTAGTTTGGATGTAATCACGCGTGATACACCCATAGGCCTTTTAAATTAAGCATGGTGCTTAGGTTGAAATGGCATCCTTTAATCAAATTTAGACATGGTGTTTAATTTTGGTTAATGAACTTTGAGTAATTATTTTCATAAACAATGGAGGCAATTTATGTGGAGATGAACCAAGGCTAGGAATATTTTTGCAAATCTTCACCTCAGCCTTGTATGAGTTTTTCAAAAAAAAAAAATAAATAAATTGGGTGAACAATAAAGAAAAAATTATATCTATGAAAAAAATTGCTATAATAATAATGAATAAAATTTATGCCCCCCAGTGTTTTAGTTGGTAGAGCCCTTGTATGTTTTCTTTTCTTTTTTCTTTATCAAATAAAATAGGTACAAGAATAAGTGTGGGGGAGGTCTCTCAAGTAGAACTAACACACATTCGAGATCTCCCACCAACACATTGCACAAACATCGAATCATCCAACGTGCAGAAGGACGGAACAGATGGCCCCAGAGAGGATTGGCTAAACCTCTGGTTTAGCCAAACCATCTCTGACTCCTCGTAGCTCCTTCATCTTCAACGATGGTTTGTGCAACACTACCCTCATCTCCCTACATTAAGTAAGAACTAAAGTTGAACAAATTAAACAATTGACGCTCCATCTCCATGCTATCCTTTGATAAAGTTTGCATACTCTTTATTCCTAGCTAATATTCCTATAACTTGTGAACACCATCATAGGAACCCCACTTTATCTAAGTAATTGGAATATGAGATATAGTAGGATGATATGAAACTTGCTCTCTCATGCAAAGTACTTGGGATTTATCTTTGAAAAACAAAATTCAAATAACATGTTCCTCGAATGTTATGCAAAATTCCCACCAAAGCCATATTTGTTTATGCATGACATGAGCCTTCTACATATGCCACTTACTTTGTGTTGAGTTTTGTCAAGCTCTGTGACCCTTGTTGAGAGATTTTTCATGCTCCCAAGATCAAAATTCATGTACACCCACATACATAAGCTGTTCCTACACCGGGAATACGCTAAAAGATGCCTCCATCCACCAAAAAACTCTGCTCCTACACTGGGAGTAGACAAAAAAAATGATTGTTAGGCAAATACTCCAAGTTTTACAAGATAAGTGATCTCTCTAAATATGTGGTTTAAAAGAAGAGACATGGGCTATGCAAAAATCTATAAAAAAATAGGGACAAAACAAGGTCCCAAAGTATTGAAAAAAACAGGGACACATGAAGGTCCCAAGGTTTTGAAAAAAAAGAGCACATGAAGGCTCATGAAAAAGAAAATAATGATAGCCATGTCTCAAAATAAAAAGTTAGAGAAAGAGATCATATCAAATAAAGGAGTATAGTTCCACCATTTTCCACACACATGCACATTTTTTATCTAAGAGTATGACACTTCTCTCCTATGGATCCAGAATTTGGCTTTACAACATATGCAAGGTAAGTGTGCCAAAAAATTTCATCCCTACCAAGCTCCATATAAGCCTTTAGATGTAGGATGATAAAAAAGAAGGCAAACATCAAAAATATGCCTTGGTGAGGAACCACTTACATATATGAGTGACATGAGAGAATCATTCAAGGAACACATGCTGTCTTTACATTTTAAAAAAATCAGCAAAAACACAAGTTCCTGAGCAAGAGTAAAGTATGAAGATTTGAATCCAAATTGTTCCATTATCCAATTACTCAAGATATTTTGGTAGACACTCAGAAGTTCATGGGTTCAGGTGAAGCCTGGAATAACTTGTATGGAGACTTCATATCAAGGAGATGACCCATCTTAGTCCTTAACTTTACTCGAGGACGAGCAAAGGGCTAAGTTTGGGGGAGTTTGTTGGCGGTCCTTAACTCCCATTTCTAACCGCCAACTCTCATATAAAATCAATTCATATGAACACCAAACTTAGAATTAGGTCTTATAACTAACAAGTTCCACAAGTTTTGGTGATTCATCATTTGCAGGAGAGCATTTATGGAAACCACCAAAAATGGGCTCAAAAGCATATATGATACACATCAAAAACATCATCTAATATGAGCCCAAGAGGAGAAGGCCCAATGCTAGGCAAATCAGGGCCCGCTCAGGTGGATAAAGAGGCCAAATCACAAAGCAAACCATCTCCAAATAAGCCCAAACTTTATGGGTGAGATACCAGCCATTCTAGAAGCCCAACAGAACAAAGAACGGGCCGAGAGGAGTCCCGTAGGGTGCGGCCGAACCACAGGTGCGGCCACACCAATACTGGCACTTCTCGGGCCCAACTTTCGTGTGGTGTCAGCAACCGACGTGACTAAGGCAGTTCCGAAGGTTTGGGCTCGGTTCAACGAACCTAGATGGCAGTTTTGAGGTCGGTTTGGTGCCTTCCATGAGGGGAGGAAGCATATTCCATGGGATCCTCTCCTCTCCACCTATAAAAGGAGGCCTCCCTCTCCTCATAGAACAACACACAAGGAGGAAGAGCACCACACTTGAGCATCATTCCAAGGGCTTAGGCCCTAGATAGCTAATAGAGTTAGTAGAGAGAGATGTGAGGGAAGAGAACGGGGAAGCGCCGGGCTTGTCGGTGTCTCCCCAACTTGTACCTCGACAAGCACTTGTACCTCAATGGATCCATCTGCTAAGTGAGTGTTCGTGGTTCTTATGCTATTGAGTCTATGTTTAGTTAAGCTTTATTCTTACTTGTTTGCGGGTTCATTGTCCTTCCCCATGGCGGATACTCTAGTATAGGGCTCCTGATGAAGACGGATTACCCTGCGCAATGCTAGAGTAGTAGTCGATAGCATAGACATTGTGTCTAGGCTAAAGGCTACCTTCATTTGCCTCGTTCCCCACGGTTGAGGGGTAGGCGGTAGGTGGTGACAGCCCTGTCCATCCCTTGTAATCCGCCACGTTCGGGTTCAGCGTAGAGCTACAGGCCAGAGGCGCCTGGCAGACCAGGTGTAAGCCGGCGCCACAAGTGAGCAAGTAGAAGTAGAGTTTAGCTGACCTTTGACCCTACAATCATAAGAGTCCATCTCTACCTCGCCAACTCTATCCTTGTGTTGTCCTTTACGAACTAGCTATAAGAATACCTTCGTACCCTGTGGAAAATATGATACCCTGAATACTTCCGGGTGAAATGCTACAACGGTAATTCCGTGTGCTTGCGGATTATTTCTGTATGCGTTAAGAAATACCAACAAGCATTTCTGGCGCCGTTGCCGGGGATGGGTCCTATCTCTATTCTTGGTGATGACGCTAAGAAATGCCAACACTCCTTAGGCATTGGTGTCGTCCGAAGCTCATTGGCATAACTCTTCCTGCTAAGTGCATCGGCCACGACGTTTGCTTTGCCAGGATGATAGTGCACTTCCAAATCATAATCCTTGATCAGTTCCAACCAACGACATTGCCTCAAGTTCTGGTCTGACTAGGTAAAGATGTACTTTAAGCTCTTGTGATCGGTATAGGTGTCACTCTTATGCCTGATCAAATAGTGTCTCCAGATCTTCAAAGCATGAACTACTACTGCTAACTCCAAATCATGAGTAGGGCAGTTCAGCTCATGCTTCCTCAGCTGTCTAGAATCATAAGCCACACCCTTCCTTCCTGCATGAGAACACATCCAAGGCCCTGATGAGATGCATCACAATAGATAGAGAAGTTCTTACTTAAATCTGGCAAAACCAACACTGGAGCTGTAGTCAATCTCTTCCTTAACTCATCGAAGCTGGCTTGGCACTTGTCAGACCACACAAACTTGGCGTTCTTCTCTAATAGAGCGGTCATGGGCTTTGCAAGCTTGGAAAATCCTTCAACAGTGTTCATTGATGATATATTGGTTTATTCCAAGAATGAGGAAGATCGTGCTGAACATCTAAGGTTGGTCTTGCAGAACCTCAGGGAACACAAGTTGTATGCTAAGTGAAGCAAGTTTGAGTTTTGGTTGAAAGAGGTCTCTTTTCTGGGTCATGCTGTCTCTAATGGAGGAATAGCAGTGGATCCAAGCAAGGTTAGAGATGTGCTGAACTGGAAGCCACCTACTGATGTTAGTGAGATTCGTAGTTTTCTTGGGTTAGCTGGCTACTACCGAAGGTTCATTGAAGGATTTTCCAAGCTTGCAAAGCCCATGACCGCTCTATTAGAGAAGAACGCCAAGTTTGTGTGGTCTGACAAGTGCCAAGCCAGCTTCGATGAGTTAAGGAAGAGATTGACTACAGCTCCAGTGTTGGTTTTGCCAGATTTAAGTAAGAACTTCTCTATCTATTGTGATGCATCTCATCAGGGCCTTGGATGTGTTCTCATGCAGGAAGGAAGGGTTGTGGCTTATGATTCTAGACAGCTGAGGAAGCATGAGCTGAACTGCCCTACTCATGATTTGGAGTTAGCAGTAGTAGTTCATGCTTTGAAGATCTGGAGACACTATTTGATCAGGCATAAGAGTGACACCTATACCGATCACAAGAGCTTAAAGTACATCTTTACCTAGTCAGACCAGAACTTGAGGCAATGTCGTTGGTTGGAACTGATCAAGGATTATGATTTGGAAGTGCACTATCATCCTGGCAAAGCAAACGTCGTGGCCGATGCACTTAGCAGGAAGAGTTATGCCAATGAGCTTCGGACGACACCAATGCCTAAGGAGTGTTGGCATTTCTTAGCGTCATCACCAAGAATAGAGATAGGACCCATCCCCGGCAACGGCGCCAGAAATGCTTGTTGGTATTTCTTAACGCATACAGAAATAATCCGCAAGCACACGGAATTACCGTTGTAGCATTTCACCCGGAAGTATTCAGGGTATCATATTTTCCACAGGGTACGAAGGTATTCTTATAGCTAGTTCGTAAAGGACAACACAAGGATAGAGTTGGCGAGGGTAGAGATGGACTCTTATGATTGTAGGGTCAAAGGTCAGCTAAACTCTACTTCTACTTGCTCACTTGTGGCGCCGGCTTACACCTGGTCTGCCAGGCGCCTCTGGCCTGTAGCTCTACGCTGAACCCGAACGTGGCGGATTACAAGGGATGGACAGGGCTGTCACCACCTACCGCCTACCCCTCAACCGTGGGGAACGAGGCAAATGAAGGTAGCCTTTAGCCTAGACACAATGTCTATGCTATCGACTACTACTCTAGCATTGCGCAGGGTAATCCGTCTTCATCAGGAGCCCTATACTAGAGTATCCGCCATGGGGAAGGACAATGAACCCGCAAACAAGTAAGAATAAAGCTTAACTAAACATAGACTCAATAGCATAAGAACCACGAACACTCACTTAGCAGATGGATCCATTGAGGTACAAGTGCTTGTCGAGGTACAAGTTGGGGAGACACCGACAAGCCCGGCGCTTCCCCGTTCTCTTCCCTCACATCTCTCTCTACTAACTCTATTAGCTATCTAGGGCCTAAGCCCTTGGAATGATGCTCAAGTGTGGTGCTCTTCCTCCTTGTGTGTTGTTCTATGAGGAGAGGGAGGCCTCCTTTTATAGGTGGAGAGGAGAGGATCCCATGGAATATGCTTCCTCCCCTCATGGAAGGCACCAAACCGACCTCAAAACTGCCATCTAGGTTCGTTGAACCGAGCCCAAACCTTCGGAACTGCCTTAGTCACGTCGGTTGCTGACACCACACGAAAGTTGGGCCCGAGAAGTGCCAGTATTGGTGTGGCCGCACCTGTGGTTCGGCCGCACCCTACGGGGCTCCTCTCGGCCCGTTCTTTGTTCTGTTGGGCTTCTAGAATGGCTGGTATCTCACCCATAAAGTTTGGGCTTATTTGGAGATGGTTTGCTTTGTGATTTGGCCTCTTTATCCACCTGAGCGGGCCCTGATTTGCCTAGCATTGGGCCTTCTCCTCTTGGGCTCATATTAGATGATGTTTTTGATGTGTATCATATATGCTTTTGAGCCCATTTTTGGTGGTTTCCATAAATGCTCTCCTGCAAATGATGAATCACCAAAACTTGTGGAACTTGTTAGTTATAAGACCTAATTCTAAGTTTGGTGTTCATATGAATTGATTTTATATGAGAGTTGGCGGTTAGAAATGGGAGTTAAGGACCGCCAACAAACTCCCCCAAACTTAGCCCTTTGCTCGTCCTCGAGTAAAGTTAAGGACTAAGATGGGTCATCTCCTTGATATGAAGTCTCCATACAAGTTATTCCAGGCTTCACCTGAACCCATGAACTTCTGAGTGTCTACCAAAATATCTTGAGTAATTGGATAATGGAACAATTTGGATTCAAATCTTCATACTTTACTCTTGCTCAGGAACTTGTGTTTTTGCTTGATTTTTTTTAAAATGTAAAGACAGCATGTGTTCCTTGAATGATTCTCTCATGTCACTCATATATGTAAGTGGTTCCTCACCAAGGCATATTTTTGATGTTTGCCTTCTTTTTTATCATCCTACATCTAAAGGCTTATATGGAGCTTGGTAGGGATGAAATTTTTTGGCACACTTACCTTGCATATGTTGTAAAGCCAAATTCTGGATCCATAGGAGAGAAGTGTCATACTCTTAGATAAAAAATGTGCATGTGTGTGGAAAATGGTGGAACTATACTCCTTTATTTGATATGATCTCTTTCTCTAACTTTTTATTTTGAGACATGGCTATCATTATTTTCTTTTTCATGAGCCTTCATGTGCTCTTTTTTTTCAAAACCTTGGGACCTTCATGTGTCCCTGTTTTTTTCAATACTTTGGGACCTTGTTTTGTCCCTATTTTTTTTATAGATTTTTGCATAGCCCATGTCTCTTCTTTTAAACCACATATTTAGAGAGATCACTTATCTTGTAAAACTTGGAGTATTTGCCTAACAATCATTTTTTTTGTCTACTCCCAGTGTAGGAGCAGAGTTTTTTGGTGGATGGAGGCATCTTTTAGCGTATTCCCGGTGTAGGAACAGCTTATGTATGTGGGTGTACATGAATTTTGATCTTGGGAGCATGAAAAATCTCTCAACAAGGGTCACAGAGCTTGACAAAACTCAACACAAAGTAAGTGGCATATGTAGAAGGCTCATGTCATGCATAAACAAATATGGCTTTGGTGGGAATTTTGCATAACATTCGAGGAACATGTTATTTGAATTTTGTTTTTCAAAGATAAATCCCAAGTACTTTGCATGAGAGAGCAAGTTTCATATCATCCTACTATATCTCATATTCCAATTACTTAGATAAAGTGGGGTTCCTATGATGGGTGTTCACAAGTTATAGGAATATTAGCTAGGAATAAAGAGTATGCAAACTTTATCAAAGGATAGCATGGAGATGGAGCGTCAATTGTTTAATTTGTTCAACTTTAGTTCTTACTTAATGTAGGGAGATGAGGGTAGTGTTGCACAAACCATCGTTGAAGATGAAGGAGCTACGAGGAGTCAGAGATGGTTTGGCTAAACCAGAGGTTTAGCCAATCCTCTCTGGGGCCATCTGTTCCGTCCTTCTGCACGTTGGATGATTCGATGTTTGTGCAATGTGTTGGTGGGAGATCTCGAATGTGTGTTAGTTCTACTTGAGAGACCTCCCCCACACTTATTCTTGTACCTATTTTATTTGATAAAGAAAAAAGAAAAGAAAACATACAAGGGCTCTACCAACTAAAACACTGGGGGGCATAAATTTTATTCATTATTATTATAGCAATTTTTTTCATATATATAATTTTTTCTTTATTGTTCACCCAATTTATTTATTTTTTTTTTTTGAAAAACTCATACAAGGCTGAGGTGAAGATTTGCAAAAATATTCCTAGCCTTGGTTCATCTCCACATAAATTGCCTCCATTGTTTATGAAAATAATTACTCAAAGTTCATTAACCAAAATTAAACACCATGTCTAAATTTGATTAAAGGATGCCATTTCAACCTAAGCACCATGCTTAATTTAAAAGGCCTATGGGTGTATCACGCGTGATTACATCCAAACTAGAGCATACATCATAAGCAAGAGAGGCATGAATTTGTATGATCTCATGAAGACAAGTATGAGTAAAAAAGTTTTGTGAACTTTTATTTACCTTTGCATACCTGATTGTACTTACCGACAGCATATGTTGATGAAGCTTTGAAGTTGTTGCAGCGGTTGCATGATCACGTATGGACCAACTCAGGCAAACACCAAGGCTAGGCCACACACAAATAGTGTTTATGGACCATGGGCCTTGGTGATAGCAAAAGCTCTAGAAGAGGAGAAGCTGTATTTTGGCTCCTTCTCTCTCTTCTTTTATTCCTCTCTCTTTTCTCTTTCTTTATATATATATATATATATTCTTCTTCTTTTTCATTATTATAATAAAAAAATTACTCTCTTTTTTTAACCCGAGATGGCCTTTGGTGTGGATGGAACTTTGTAGCGAGACTTTCACCACCCTTCCCCACACTTGGACTTTTGTGTTAAAAGTTAAGTGTGCAGAGTCAGGGTCTCCTCTTTGAGTGTGTTCCATCACCAAAGATCATCAGGGTGTATGGTTGATGCAGCTCCCATGTGCTCCAGCATTGTATGTACCCTTGTTCTTTCTTAATCTTAACCTGAAATGGTTAACGACCAAGAATACCCAAAGGTGCATACTAACTTGACAACATGTTCTTGCTTTTATTGACAAGGATATTTTTTTATTATTATTTATTAATTTTTTTATGATAATCCGGGGTATCTCTTTTGTTTGGGTCTTGACATAGATCTGACCTATGCCTAGACGTGACTATCGGAGGTCATTTTACACACAAAACTATGACGGAACAAGTCAAATTTCTTGAGCACTTCATAGCCAACACACACTTCTTCCATCATAAGAACCAAATCCCTCCAGGAAAAAGTCATGTCGAGTGTTGAGGAGTCCTCATTAGTCGAATCCAAACTCGTACCATCCCTAGGTTTGAGTTATGAGCCCTCACCCGAACTATGAACACCGAAGGAAAGAGTACTCGATCCTTTGGAGTTCCCTATTGAATTTGAGGATTATGGCAATACCTCAAAACACTTTTGGCACAATCCTCACAAGAAAGTTTCCCCCAGGGTCGAACCATCGAAGGAATGGCTTATGGAAGTGAAACGTTCTTCCGAAGCAATTCAGATTCTTTCACCTTCCATGGCCATGCCTTGTTCAATAAGGGGAACGAACATAGAAGCCCTACACAACCCCATGGTCAAGACTAATATCATGTCAGAATCCTTGTAGAAACTCTTTTGGGCAATTTACCGCTAGTCTCGACCAACAAGCTCTTCAAAAGTCCATCAGGACTCATTTTTGAGTGTTGTGGGATTGCCAGGGCCATGCCAATCATAATAAACAAAAACGAGGTTTTCATAGATTTCCACATCTTTGCCATCCTTGAGTTTGATCTTCTCATAGGCTACCCTTTTGAAAAGCTTTTTCAAGAAAAACCTTCCCATGGGAGCCTTAATAAGAAGATTGGGAAAACTGCATCCGCCACTCCTGTCCTTTACCCAGAAATCCCAATGGCGGAGCATAATCCCAACAATTATCCATTCGAGAAGGTGAAGTTCATATCCCGTTCGTTTCACCTGAGCTTTCTTGTGAAATGGAACATCCATCATCACCCTCACTCGAACCCAAACCATGTCCCTCTGGCCATCCAAATGTTGTTCTCGATGATGGTCGAGATTCAGCGTTGATCATACATGATGTATCTTTCTAGAAAGAAAACTTTTGTGCCATGGACTTTCCTAAAGCACCAACTCTGGAGACTGAGGAGAAGGATTCCACCGTTGAGCATGAAGGTTTCTCTTTTGAGACCCCTCATGTTTCATGCTCACTTTTGGAATCTTCAGAGTTCATTTCGCTGAAAACCACGTGCTCCTACGAGGATTCCAACCATCTCCTGATCCTCATTTCCAAACTTTTTAAGAGAATGGTTGTGGATGCTTTTGTTTACCATAAATATTGCAAATCTCATAGTTGCATTGTGGCACTATCCTTGCAG
>JAHUYU010000838.1:0-18174 GCA_030439765.1 Tripidium arundinaceum | reverse complement strand
TTTTTTGTAAATACATAAAAAGGGCCAAGAAAGAGAAAGAAAACCTTGGGAAAGGAAAGAGGCCCACTTACTAGACAAATCTAGGCCCAACACATGGATCAATAAGACCAGCAAGACCATATCAACACAGTGCATCCACCCATGGTCCAAATAAGGAGGCCCACAAGGAGGACAACCACCAAAACTGAGCCCGAATGAGCCCAGAAAGGGATCGGGCCACCCAGGGGGTCGGTCGACCCCCTGTTGAGCCCAGCGAGGCCCATCCTTCATGTACCACCTCACATTAACTCTTGGAGGGTGGTGCAGGGGTGGATCCATGGAATATTCTCCTAGAAATCACCCTTGGAGTGCTATATAAGAAGAGGGGAGGCTCCCACTCAAAAACAACACACAAGACCTGAAGGCAAAGAATAAGAGCACCACTCCAAGGCATAGGCCCTAGCTTGCTAGTGCTTAGTAATAGGGAGAGATGTGAGGGAGAGTTCGGGGAAGTGTCAGAGTTGTCGGTAGCCTCCCCAAGCGTGTACCCCGACGAATGGCTTCTTCACTAAGAAAGTGTTTGTGATTCATATGGTGGTGAGTCTCTTGGTTAATTAAGCTTTATTCTTATTCGCTTGTGAGTTCATCGTCCGTTCTTGTAGCGAATGCTCTAGTAGAGGACTCCTGATGAAGACGGAAGTTCCTGTACGACGCTAGAGTAGTAATCGATAGCAAAGACGTGGTGTCTAGGCTAGAGGTTACCTTCGTTTTCCTCGTTCCCCACGGTTGAGGGGTAGGCGGCAGGTGGTGAAAGCCCTGTTCGTCCCTTGTAATCCCTCACGTTCGGGTTCGGCGTAGAGCTACAGGCCGGGATCGCTTGGCAGACCAGGTGTGCTCCGGTGCCCAAAATAAGCAAGTAAAAGTAGAGTTTATCTTTCCCAGACCCTAAAGCCATAGGAATCCTTCTCTATCCTCGCCAACCTTACCCTTGTGTTGTCCTTGGACGAACTAGCTAGAAGAGTGCACACATTCCCTGTGGATTAGATACCCTTGAATACTCTCGGGTGAAAGCTACAGCGGTATCCGTATGCTTGCGGATTTATTCGTGATGTAAGAAATACCAACAAGCTTTCTGGCGCCATTGTCGTGGAACGGTTGTTGTATTATCTTCAAACCTAGTTCATCCTTGTATCTTTTATCTTTTCTTTTCTTAAAAAAATCTCTTTTATCTTTTTTCACCATGAAATCAACTCCAATTCAAAATCTTTCTGCTTCAAAGGGCGAGTTCCTTGAGCCATCACCTTTTCCAAAACCAATCCTTTCATCTGGCTATGAACTCCCCTGGCTTAATAGCCATGGTTCGGGCACAATCCTTCTATGGGCTTGATAACGAAGATCCTTGTCATCACTTGCGAGAGTTCGAGGAAATGTGTTCGTGCCTGAGCATCTCTGGCATGACACAGGAAACACTAAGGTGGAAATTGTTTCCCTACTCTCTCATGGAGAGGGCGAAGCAATGGTACACCCATGCCGTAGAAAGTATGAATGGAGATTGGGATGAACTTAAAGACTAGTTTTGTCCTGCGTTCTTCCCTATGTCTCGTATCGTCTCTCTACCAAAGGAGATTCTTGATTTTGAGCAGTATGAGAAGGAGTCTATAGGTGCAGCCTCGGCCAGGTTCTCAGTTTTAAATACACTCCAGCCTAGACTTGTCTTGACCCGACAGCGTTTTTTGCATCTCTTTTGTTTGGGTCTCGACATAGAGGCTGACCCATACCTCGACGTGACTGCCAGAGGTTTGTTTACACACAAAACTATGACGGAACAAGTGAAATTCCTTGAACACTTCCTAGAAAAATACACTTCCCCCGTCATAGAAACCAAACCCCTCCAGGAAAAAGCCATGTCAAGCTTTGAGGAGCCCTCATTAGCCAAATCCAAACCTGTACCTTTCTTTTCCCTAGATTCAACTCATGAGCCCTCACTCGAACCACAAAAACCAAAGGAATGAGTAATTTATCCTTCGGAGTTCCCTATCAAATTCGAGGATTATGGAAATACCTCGAATCACTTTTGGCACAACAAACCTATGACATCTCTCTCTCATCCTTTTGATCTTCCCGAGGAGGCTTTCCCCAAAGTGGAACCATCGAAGGAATGGTTAATGGAAGTGAAACGCTCTTCCAAAGCAATTCGGATTCCTTCACCTTCCACGACCATGCCTTGTTCGTTAAGGGGAACTATCGTAGAAGCCCTTCACAACCCCACTATCGAGGCTAGTATCATGTCAGAATTCCCTGTGGAAACTCTCTTGGGCAACATGCTGCTTGTCCCGACCAACAAACTCTTCAAAAGTCCCTCGGGACTCATCTTTGAGTGTCGTGGGATTGCCAGGGCCGTGCCAATCGAAATAGACAAAACCGAGGTTCGCATGGACTTCCACATCTTTGCCATCCTCGATTTTGATATTCTTATAGGCTACCCTTTTGAAAAGCTTTTCCAAGAAAAATCTTCCCATGGGAGCCTTAATGAAGAGTTGGAAAAACTACTTTTGCCACTCCTATCTCTCGTCCAGAAATTCCAATGGCGAAGCATCATCCCATCCATGACCCATTCGAGGTGGTGAAGTTTGTATCCCCGTTCGTTTCACCTAAGCTTACTTCTCATCCTTATGAAACAGAACGTCCATCATCACCCTCACTCGAACTTAAGCCATGTCCCTCTGGCCATCAAAACGTTGTTGTCAATAGTGGTCGAGAATCAACCTTGATCCTACACAATGTATCTCTTGAGAAAGAAAACTTCTGTGCCATGGACATTCCTGAAGCACTAACTCTGGAGACCAAGAGGAAGGATTCCACAGACGAGCATGAAAACTTCTCTTTCGAAACCCCTCAAGATTCATGCTCACTTTTGGAGTCTCCAGAGTTCATCTCACTCGTTACCGCATGCTCTTATGAGGACCACAACCATCTCTCGATCCTCGTTTGCAAAAATTTTAGAAGGATGGCTGTGGATGCTTTCGTTTATCATAAATATTGCAAATCTCATGGTTGCACTGTGGCACTAACCTTGCAGCTTGAACGATAATGCTAAATGCTTGGTGGTGAAGCTGGGAACTACACCACCATTGATAGCTGTAGGATGAAGCCCCCATGGCACAGAAGTTTTCTTTCTCAAGAGATACATTGTGTAGGATCAAGGTTGATTCTCGACCACTATTGACAACAACGTTTTGATGGCCAGAGGGACATGGCTTAAGTTCGAGTGAGGGTGATGATGGACGTTCTGTTTCATAAGGATGAGAAGTAAGCTTAGGTGAAACGAACGGGGATACAAACTTCACCACCTCGAATGGGTCATGGATGGGATGATGCTTCGCCATTGGAATTTCTGGACGAGAGATAGGAGTGGCAAAAGTAGTTTTTCCAACTCTTCATTAAGGCTCCCATGGGAAGATTTTTCTTGGAAAAGCTTTTCAAAAGGGTAGCCTATAAGAATATCAAAATCGAGGATGGCAAAGATGTGGAAGTCCATGCGAACCTCGGTTTTGTCTATTTCGATTGGCACGGCCCTGGCAATCCCACGACACTCAAAGATGAGTCCCGAGGGACTTTTGAAGAGTTTGTTGGTCGGGACAAGCAGCATGTTGCCCAAGAGAGTTTCCACAGGGAATTCTGACATGATACTAGCCTCGATAGTGGGGTTGTGAAGGGCTTCTACGATAGTTCCCCTTAACGAACAAGGCATGGTCGTGGAAGGTGAAGGAATCCGAATTGCTTTGGAAGAGCGTTTCACTTCCATTAACCATTCCTTCGATGGTTCCACTTTGGGGAAAGCCTCCTCGGGAAGATCAAAAGGATGAGAGAGAGATGTCATAGGTTTGTTGTGCCAAAAGTGATTCGAGGTATTTCCATAATCCTCGAATTTGATAGGGAACTCCGAAGGATAAATTACTCATTCCTTTGGTTTTTGTGGTTCGAGTGAGGGCTCATGAGTTGAATCTAGGGAAAAGAAAGGTACAGGTTTGGATTTGGCTAATGAGGGCTCCTCAAAGCTTGACATGGCTTTTTCCTGGAGGGGTTTGGTTTCTATGACGGGGGAAGTGTATTTTTCTAGGAAGTGTTCAAGGAATTTCACTTGTTCCGTCATAGTTTTGTGTGTAAACAAACCTCTGGCAGTCACGTCGAGGTATGGGTCAGCCTCTATGTCGAGACCCAAACAAAAGAGATGCAAAAAACGCTGTCGGGTCAAGACAAGTCTAGGCTGGAGTGTATTAAAACTGAGAACCTGGCCGAGGCTGCACCTATAGACTCCTTCTCATACTGCTCAAAATCAAGAATCTCCTTTGGTAGAGAGACGATACGAGACATAGGGAAGAACGCAGGACAAAACTAGTCTTTAAGTTCATCCCAATCTCCATTCATACTTTCTACGGCATGGGTGTACCATTGCTTCGCCCTCTCCATGAGAGAGTAGGGAAACAATTTCCACCTTAGTGTTTCCTGTGTCATGCCAGAGATGCTCAGGCACGAACACATTTCCTCGAACTCTCGCAAGTGATGACAAGGATCTTCGTTATCAAGCCCATAGAAGGATTGTGCCCGAACCATGGCTATTAAGCCAGGGGAGTTCATAGCCAGATGAAAGGATTGGTTTTGGAAAAGGTGATGGCTCAAGGAACTCGCCCTTTGAAGCAGAAAGATTTTGAATTGGAGTTGATTTCATGGTGAAAAAAGATAAAAGAGATTTTTTTAAGAAAAGAAAAGATAAAAGATACAAGGATGAACTAGGTTTGAAGATAATACAACAACCGTTCCACGACAATGGCGCCAGAAAGCTTGTTGGTATTTCTTACATCACGAATAAATCCGCAAGCATACGGATACCGCTGTAGCTTTCACCCGAGAGTATTCAAGGGTATCTAATCCACAGGGAATGTGTGCACTCTTCTAGCTAGTTCGTCCAAGGACAACACAAGGGTAAGGTTGGCGAGGATAGAGAAGGATTCCTATGGCTTTAGGGTCTGGGAAAGATAAACTCTACTTTTACTTGCTTATTTTGGGCACCGGAGCACACCTGGTCTGCCAAGCGATCCCGGCCTGTAGCTCTACGCCGAACCCGAACGTGAGGGATTACAAGGGACGAACAGGGCTTTCACCACCTGCCGCCTACCCCTCAACCGTGGGGAACGAGGAAAACGAAGGTAACCTCTAGCCTAGACACCACGTCTTTGCTATCGATTACTACTCTAGCGTCGTACAGGAACTTCCGTCTTCATCAGGAGTCCTCTACTAGAGCATTCGCTACAAGAACGGACGATGAACTCACAAGCGAATAAGAATAAAGCTTAATTAACCAAGAGACTCACCACCATATGAATCACAAACACTTTCTTAGTGAAGAAGCCATTCGTCGGGGTACACGCTTGGGGAGGCTACCGACAACTCTGACACTTCCCCGAACTCTCCCTCACACCTCACATTAACTCTTGGAGGGTGGTGCAGGGGTCGCCAATAGAAGCATGAGCCATCATAAGAAGAAGGGTGCCACAAGCTTCAGGAGATCAGATATTTGCAACAGATCCAGGAGTGCCTTCTCAACATCAACGATGAGTTGGCCGCTAAAAACACCTATCTTCGGGAATGACTCTCGACGAGATGCGTTTCCAAGGGCATGACATTCACAATGAGATCCTACGGGAAGGTCTCCATAGCCGAGAGCGAGCCAAGAAGAATGAGGAGAAGATCGCGATCCTACGAGAAGGTCGCCTGTAGCTGTTGCAAATATCTGATCTCCTGAAGCTTGTGGCACCCTTCTTCTTATGATGGCTCATGCTTCTATTGGCGACCCCTGCACCACCCTCCAAGAGTTAATGTGAGGTGTGAGGGAGAGTTCGGGGAAGTGTCAGAGTTGTCGGTAGCCTCCCCAAGCGTGTACCCCGACGAATGGCTTCTTCACTAAGAAAGTGTTTGTGATTCATATGGTGGTGAGTCTCTTGGTTAATTAAGCTTTATTCTTATTCGCTTGTGAGTTCATCGTCCGTTCTTGTAGCGAATGCTCTAGTAGAGGACTCCTGATGAAGACGGAAGTTCCTGTACGACGCTAGAGTAGTAATCGATAGCAAAGACGTGGTGTCTAGGCTAGAGGTTACCTTCGTTTTCCTCGTTCCCCACGGTTGAGGGGTAGGCGGCAGGTGGTGAAAGCCCTGTTCGTCCCTTGTAATCCCTCACGTTCGGGTTCGGCGTAGAGCTACAGGCCGGGATCGCTTGGCAGACCAGGTGTGCTCCGGTGCCCAAAATAAGCAAGTAAAAGTAGAGTTTATCTTTCCCAGACCCTAAAGCCATAGGAATCCTTCTCTATCCTCGCCAACCTTACCCTTGTGTTGTCCTTGGACGAACTAGCTAGAAGAGTGCACACATTCCCTGTGGATTAGATACCCTTGAATACTCTCGGGTGAAAGCTACAGCGGTATCCGTATGCTTGCGGATTTATTCGTGATGTAAGAAATACCAACAAGCTTTCTGGCGCCATTGTCGTGGAACGGTTGTTGTATTATCTTCAAACCTAGTTCATCCTTGTATCTTTTATCTTTTCTTTTCTTAAAAAAATCTCTTTTATCTTTTTTCACCATGAAATCAACTCCAATTCAAAATCTTTCTGCTTCAAAGGGCGAGTTCCTTGAGCCATCACCTTTTCCAAAACCAATCCTTTCATCTGGCTATGAACTCCCCTGGCTTAATAGCCATGGTTCGGGCACAATCCTTCTATGGGCTTGATAACGAAGATCCTTGTCATCACTTGCGAGAGTTCGAGGAAATGTGTTCGTGCCTGAGCATCTCTGGCATGACACAGGAAACACTAAGGTGGAAATTGTTTCCCTACTCTCTCATGGAGAGGGCGAAGCAATGGTACACCCATGCCGTAGAAAGTATGAATGGAGATTGGGATGAACTTAAAGACTAGTTTTGTCCTGCGTTCTTCCCTATGTCTCGTATCGTCTCTCTACCAAAGGAGATTCTTGATTTTGAGCAGTATGAGAAGGAGTCTATAGGTGCAGCCTCGGCCAGGTTCTCAGTTTTAATACACTCCAGCCTAGACTTGTCTTGACCCGACAGCGTTTTTTGCATCTCTTTTGTTTGGGTCTCGACATAGAGGCTGACCCATACCTCGACGTGACTGCCAGAGGTTTGTTTACACACAAAACTATGACGGAACAAGTGAAATTCCTTGAACACTTCCTAGAAAAATACACTTCCCCCGTCATAGAAACCAAACCCCTCCAGGAAAAAGCCATGTCAAGCTTTGAGGAGCCCTCATTAGCCAAATCCAAACCTGTACCTTTCTTTTCCCTAGATTCAACTCATGAGCCCTCACTCGAACCACAAAAACCAAAGGAATGAGTAATTTATCCTTCGGAGTTCCCTATCAAATTCGAGGATTATGGAAATACCTCGAATCACTTTTGGCACAACAAACCTATGACATCT
The DNA here is from genome assembly GCA_030439765.1 of Tripidium arundinaceum. NCBI lineage: Eukaryota > Viridiplantae > Streptophyta > Magnoliopsida > Poales > Poaceae > Tripidium > Tripidium arundinaceum. Next base: position 10,704 of record JAHUYU010000838.1, on the reverse strand, counting down.
CTCTCTCATCCTTTTGATCTTCCCGAGGAGGCTTTCCCCAAAGTGGAACCATCGAAGGAATGGTTAATGGAAGTGAAACGCTCTTCCAAAGCAATTCGGATTCCTTCACCTTCCACGACCATGCCTTGTTCGTTAAGGGGAACTATCGTAGAAGCCCTTCACAACCCCACTATCGAGGCTAGTATCATGTCAGAATTCCCTGTGGAAACTCTCTTGGGCAACATGCTGCTTGTCCCGACCAACAAACTCTTCAAAAGTCCCTCGGGACTCATCTTTGAGTGTCGTGGGATTGCCAGGGCCGTGCCAATCGAAATAGACAAAACCGAGGTTCGCATGGACTTCCACATCTTTGCCATCCTCGATTTTGATATTCTTATAGGCTACCCTTTTGAAAAGCTTTTCCAAGAAAAATCTTCCCATGGGAGCCTTAATGAAGAGTTGGAAAAACTACTTTTGCCACTCCTATCTCTCGTCCAGAAATTCCAATGGCGAAGCATCATCCCATCCATGACCCATTCGAGGTGGTGAAGTTTGTATCCCCGTTCGTTTCACCTAAGCTTACTTCTCATCCTTATGAAACAGAACGTCCATCATCACCCTCACTCGAACTTAAGCCATGTCCCTCTGGCCATCAAAACGTTGTTGTCAATAGTGGTCGAGAATCAACCTTGATCCTACACAATGTATCTCTTGAGAAAGAAAACTTCTGTGCCATGGGGGCTTCATCCTACAGCTATCAATGGTGGTGTAGTTCCCAGCTTCACCACCAAGCATTTAGCATTATCGTTCAAGCTGCAAGGTTAGTGCCACAGTGCAACCATGAGATTTGCAATATTTATGATAAACGAAAGCATCCACAGCCATCCTTCTAAAATTTTTGCAAACGAGGATCGAGAGATGGTTGTGGTCCTCATAAGAGCATGCGGTAACGAGTGAGATGAACTCTGGAGACTCCAAAAGTGAGCATGAATCTTGAGGGGTTTCGAAAGAGAAGTTTTCATGCTCGTCTGTGGAATCCTTCCTCTTGGTCTCCAGAGTTAGTGCTTCAGGAATGTCCATGGCACAGAAGTTTTCTTTCTCAAGAGATACATTGTGTAGGATCAAGGTTGATTCTCGACCACTATTGACAACAACGTTTTGATGGCCAGAGGGACATGGCTTAAGTTCGAGTGAGGGTGATGATGGACGTTCTGTTTCATAAGGATGAGAAGTAAGCTTAGGTGAAACGAACGGGGATACAAACTTCACCACCTCGAATGGGTCATGGATGGGATGATGCTTCGCCATTGGAATTTCTGGACGAGAGATAGGAGTGGCAAAAGTAGTTTTTCCAACTCTTCATTAAGGCTCCCATGGGAAGATTTTTCTTGGAAAAGCTTTTCAAAAGGGTAGCCTATAAGAATATCAAAATCGAGGATGGCAAAGATGTGGAAGTCCATGCGAACCTCGGTTTTGTCTATTTCGATTGGCACGGCCCTGGCAATCCCACGACACTCAAAGATGAGTCCCGAGGACTTTTGAAGAGTTTGTTGGTCGGGACAAGCAGCATGTTGCCCAAGAGAGTTTCCACAGGGAATTCTGACATGATACTAGCCTCGATAGTGGGTTGTGAAGGGCTTCTACGATAGTTCCCCTTAACGAACAAGGCATGGTCGTGGAAGGTGAAGGAATCCGAATTGCTTTGGAAGAGCGTTTCACTTCCATTAACCATTCCTTCGATGGTTCCACTTTGGGAAAGCCTCCTCGGGAAGATCAAAAGGATGAGAGAGAGATGTCATAGGTTTGTTGTGCCAAAAGTGATTCGAGGTATTTCCATAATCCTCGAATTTGATAGGGAACTCCGAAGGATAAATTACTCATTCCTTGGTTTTTGTGGTTCGAGTGAGGGCTCATGAGTTGAATCTAGGGAAAAGAAAGGTACAGGTTTGGATTTGGCTAATGAGGGCTCCTCAAAGCTTGACATGGCTTTTCCTGGAGGGGTTTGGTTTCTATGACGGGGGAAGTGTATTTTTCTAGGAAGTGTTCAAGGAATTTCACTTGTTCCGTCATAGTTTTGTGTGTAAACAAACCTCTGGCAGTCACGTCGAGGTATGGGTCAGCCTCTATGTCGAGACCCAAACAAAAGAGATGCAAAAAACGCTGTCGGGTCAAGACAAGTCTAGGCTGGAGTGTATTAAAACTGAGAACCTGGCCGAGGCTGCACCTATAACTCCTTCTCATACTGCTCAAAATCAAGAATCTCCTTTGGTAGAGAGACGATACGAGACATAGGGAAGAACGCAGGACAAAACTAGTCTTTAAATCATCCCAATCTCCATTCATACTTTCTACGGCATGGGTGTACCATTGCTTCGCCCTCTCCATGAGAGAGTAGGGAAACAATTTCCACCTTAGTGTTTCCTGTGTCATGCCAGAGATGCTCAGGCACGAACACATTTCCTCGAACTCTCGCAAGTGATGACAAGGATCTTCGTTATCAAGCCCATAGAAGGATTGTGCCCGAACCATGCTATTAGCCAGGGGAGTTCATAGCCAGATGAAAGGATTGGTTTTGGAAAAGGTGATGGCTCAAGGAACTCGCCCTTTGAAGCAGAAAGATTTTGAATTGGAGTTGATTTCATGGTGAAAAAAGATAAAAGATTTTTTTAAGAAAAGAAAAGATAAAAGATACAAGGATGAACTAGGTTTGAAGATAATACAACAACCGTTCCACGACAATGGCGCCAGAAAGCTTGTTGTATTTCTTACATCACGAATAAATCCGCAAGCATACGGATACCGCTGTAGCTTTCACCCGAGAGTATTCAAGGGTATCTAATCCACAGGAATGTGTGCACTCTTCTAGCTAGTTCGTCCAAGGACAACACAAGGGTAAGGTTGGCGAGGATAGAGAAGGATCCTATGGCTTTAGGGTCTGGGAAAGATAAACTCTACTTTTACTTGCTTATTTTGGGCACCGGAGCACACCTGGTCTGCCAAGCGATCCCGCCTGTAGCTCTACGCCGAACCCGAACGTGAGGGATTACAAGGACGAACAGGGCTTTCACCACCTGCCGCCTACCCCTCAACCGTGGGGAACGAGGAAAACGAAGGTAACCTCTAGCCTAGACACCACGTCTTTGCTATCGATTACTACTCTAGCGTCGTACAGGAACTTCCGTCTTCATCAGGAGTCCTCTACTAGAGCATTCGCTACAAGAACGGACGATGAACTCACAAGCGAATAAGAATAAAGCTTAATTAACCAAGAGACTCACCACCATATGAATCACAAACACTTTCTTAGTGAAGAAGCCATTCGTCGGGGTACACGCTTGGGGAGGCTACCGACAACTCTGACACTTCCCCGAACTCTCCCTCACATCTCTCCCTATTACTAAGCACTAGCAAGCTAGGGCCTATGCCTTGAGTGGTGCTCTTATTCTTTGCCTTCAGGTCTTGTGTGTTGTTTTTGAGTGGAGCCTCCCCTCTTCTTATATAGCACTCCAAGGGTGATTTCTAGGAGAATATTCCATGGATCCACCCCTGCACCACCCTCCAAGAGTTAATGTGAGGTGGTACATGAAGGATGGGCCTCGCTGGGCTCAACAGGGGGTCGACCGACCCCCTGGGTGGCCCGATCCCTTTCTGGGCTCATTCGGGCTCAGTTTTGGTGGTTGTCCTCCTTGTGGGCCTCCTTATTTGGACCATGGGTGGATGCACTGTGTTGATATGGTCTTGCTGGTCTTATTGATCCATGTGTTGGGCCTAGATTTGTCTAGTAAGTGGCCTCTTTCCTTTCCCAAGGTTTTCTTTCTCTTTCTTGGCCCTTTTTATGTATTTACACAAATGTCCTCCTACAAATAGAAAATCATAAAAACTTGTGGAATTCGTTAGTCATAAGCCTAATACTAAGTTTGGTGTTCATTTGAGTGGATTTTATGTGAGATTTGGTGATTGAAAATAGGAGTTAAGGGTCGCCAATAGAAGCATGAGCCATCATAAGAAGAAGGGTGCCACAAGCTTCAGGAGATCAGATATTTGCAACAGCTACAGGCGACCTTCTCGTAGGATCGCGATCTTCTCCTCATTCTTCTTGGCTCGCTCTCGGCTATGGAGACCTTCCCGTAGGATCTCATTGTGAATGTCATGCCCTTGGAAACGCATCTCGTCGAGAGTCATTCCCGAGATAGGTGTTTTTAGCGGCCAACTCATCGTGATGTTGAGAAGGCACTCCTGGATCTGTTGACTGGTCTCGTACGGAGCCTTGACATTGTTGTAGCCATGGGAGGGGTGTGAGTGACTGAATGCTCGCCATCATCCCTCTCATGGTCGTCTTCATCTTGGGTGCGAGCCATGTAGCACTCACGTAGAGGTGAGAGGCCCTCCCCGTGCAATCTTCAATCTCCTTTCCTTCTGAGGCATATTCGCCATGATCCGATTGTACTCGGAGGAGTCAATGGGCTTAGTGTCAGTCGCATTGGAGCCATTGGCATCACGGTCGGCGTTAACAGAGCATTCCTTATCGACACCCCCGTTGTTGATACTGTGGATGCCAGTTTGAGGTGGAACTCTTATCTCGTATGCTCATAAGGGTGCTGATGTAGCTTGTGATGTATCGATCGAGGGGTCCCTACCCCTCCTTATATAGTCCGAGGGGTTAGGGTTACAAGATCCGATCGGTTTATAGATATGTTCCTAGTTGTTACATGGAAAGTATATCAACTAATCTATCGTATCTCCATAGGAGTCGGCGTCCAAATCTTCCTTGTTGATTTCTTGTCCACCACTTAGTGACTCACACAAAAAATGCGATGAAACAACTTTGTGTGCATAGGTGCATTTTGTAGCCCTATGAGCATGCAAATTGAACCATGGGAAATAGGGAGGAGGTTTTGTTCCATTTACTAGTATAGAAGATATGGAGAAGATTCAAATGTTTCAAATCATAATTCTTTGTTTTAATACAAGTGACAAAAAGGAAGTTGTCGATGATATGGACCTAGGGTACCTCATTGCTTGTATATCAGCCCAATACGGATTGGATGAGTTGAATACGATGAGGATGAGGCCCACCAAAACCAGGGTACGTCATCAGATGTGGTGGACAAGAAATCAACAAGGAAGATTTGGACGCCGACTCCTATGGAGATACGATAGATTAGTTGATATACTTTCCATGTAACAACTAGGAAACATATCTATAAACCGATCGGATCTTGTAACCCTAACCCCTCGACTATATAAGGAGGGGTAGGGACCCCTCGATCGATACATCACAAGCTACATCAGCACCCTTATGAGCATACGAGATAAGAGTTCCACCTCAAACTGGCATCCACAGTATCAACAACGGGGGTGTCGATAAGGAATGCTCTGTTAACGCCGACCGTGATGCCAATGGCTCCAATGCGACTGACACTAAGCCCATTGACTCCTCCGAGTACAATCGGATCATGGCCGAATATGCCTCAGAAGGAAAGGAGATTGAAGATTGCCACGGGGAGGGCCTCTCACCTCTACGTGAGTGCTACATGGCTCGCACCCAAGATGAAGACGACCATGAGAGGGATGATGGCGAGCATTCAGTCACTCACACCCCTCCCCATGGCTACAACAATGTCAAGGCTCCGTACGAGACCAGTCAACAGATCCAGGAGTGCCTTCTCAACATCAACGATGAGTTGGCCGCTAAAAACACCTATCTTCGGGAATGACTCTCGACGAGATGCGTTTCCAAGGGCATGACATTCACAATGAGATCCTACGGAAGGTCTCCATAGCCGAGAGCGAGCCAAGAAGAATGAGGAGAAGATCGCGATCCTACGAGAAGGTCGCCTGTAGCTGTTGCAAATATCTGATCTCCTGAAGCTTGTGGCACCCTTCTTCTTATGATGGCTCATGCTTCTATTGGCGACCCTTAACTCCTATTTTCAATCACCAAATCTCACATAAAATCCACTCAAATGAACACCAAACTTAGTATTAGGGCTTATGACTAACGAATTCCACAAGTTTTTATGATTTTCTATTGTAGGAGGACATTTGTGTAAATACATAAAAAGGGCCAAGAAAGAGAAAGAAAACCTTGGGAAAGGAAAGAGGCCCACTTACTAGACAAATCTAGGCCCAACACATGGATCAATAAGACCAGCAAGACCATATCAACACAGTGCATCCACCCATGGTCCAAATAAGGAGGCCCACAAGGAGGACAACCACCAAAACTGAGCCCGAATGAGCCCAGAAAGGATCGGGCCACCCAGGGGGTCGGTCGACCCCCTGTTGAGCCCAGCGAGGCCCATCCTTCATGTACCACCTCACATTAACTCTTGGAGGGTGGTGCAGGGGTGGATCCATGGAATATTCTCCTAGAAATCACCCTTGGAGTGCTATATAAGAAGAGGGAGGCTCCCACTCAAAAACAACACACAAGACCTGAAGGCAAAGAATAAGAGCACCACTCCAAGGCATAGGCCCTAGCTTGCTAGTGCTTAGTAATAGGAGAGATGTGAGGAGAGTTCGGGGAAGTGTCAGAGTTGTCGGTAGCCTCCCCAAGCGTGTACCCCGACGAATGGCTTCTTCACTAAGAAAGTGTTTGTGATTCATATGGTGGTGAGTCTCTTGGTTAATTAAGCTTTATTCTTATTCGCTTGTGAGTTCATCGTCCGTTCTTGTAGCGAATGCTCTAGTAGAGGACTCCTGATGAAGACGGAAGTTCCTGTACGACGCTAGAGTAGTAATCGATAGCAAAGACGTGGTGTCTAGGCTAGAGGTTACCTTCGTTTTCCTCGTTCCCCACGGTTGAGGGGTAGGCGGCAGGTGGTGAAAGCCCTGTTCGTCCCTTGTAATCCCTCACGTTCGGGTTCGGCGTAGAGCTACAGCCGGGATCGCTTGGCAGACCAGGTGTGCTCCGGTGCCCAAAATAAGCAAGTAAAAGTAGAGTTTATCTTCCCAGACCCTAAAGCCATAGGAATCCTTCTCTATCCTCGCCAACCTTACCCTTGTGTTGTCCTTGGACGAACTAGCTAGAAGAGTGCACACATTCCCTGTGGATTAGATACCCTTGAATACTCTCGGGTGAAAGCTACAGCGGTATCCGTATGCTTGCGGATTTATTCGTGATGTAAGAAATACCAACAAGCTTTCTGGCGCCATTGTCGTGGAACGGTTGTTGTATTATCTTCAAACCTAGTTCATCCTTGTATCTTTTATCTTTTCTTTTCTTAAAAAAATCTCTTTATCTTTTTTCACCATGAAATCAACTCCAATTCAAAATCTTTCTGCTTCAAAGGGCGAGTTCCTTGAGCCATCACCTTTTCCAAAACCAATCCTTTCATCTGGCTATGAACTCCCCTGGCTTAATAGCCATGGTTCGGGCACAATCCTTCTATGGGCTTGATAACGAAGATCCTTGTCATCACTTGCGAGAGTTCGAGGAAATGTGTTCGTGCCTGAGCATCTCTGGCATGACACAGGAAACACTAAGGTGGAAATTGTTTCCCTACTCTCTCATGGAGAGGGCGAAGCAATGGTACACCCATGCCGTAGAAAGTATGAATGGAGATTGGGATGAATTTAAAGACTAGTTTTGTCCTGCGTTCTTCCTATGTCTCGTATCGTCTCTCTACCAAAGGAGATTCTTGATTTTGAGCAGTATGAGAAGGAGTCTATAGGTGCAGCCTCGGCCAGGTTCTCAGTTTTAATACACTCCAGCCTAGACTTGTCTTGACCCGACAGCGTTTTTTGCATCTCTTTGTTTGGGTCTCGACATAGAGGCTGACCCATACCTCGACGTGACTGCCAGAGGTTTGTTTACACACAAAACTATGACGGAACAAGTGAAATTCCTTGAACACTTCCTAGAAAAATACACTTCCCCCGTCATAGAAACCAAACCCCTCCAGGAAAAAGCCATGTCAAGCTTTGAGGAGCCCTCATTAGCCAAATCCAAACCTGTACCTTTCTTTTCCCTAGATTCAACTCATGAGCCCTCACTCGAACCACAAAAACCAAAGGAATGAGTAATTTATCCTTCGGAGTTCCCTATCAAATTCGAGGATTATGGAAATACCTCGAATCACTTTTGGCACAACAAACCTATGACATCTCTCTCTCATCCTTTTGATCTTCCCGAGGAGGCTTTCCCCAAAGTGAACCATCGAAGGAATGGTTAATGAAGTGAAACGCTCTTCCAAAGCAATTCGGATTCCTTCACCTTCCACGACCATGCCTTGTTCGTTAAGGGGAACTATCGTAGAAGCCCTTCACAACCCCACTATCGAGGCTAGTATCATGTCAGAATTCCCTGTGGAAACTCTCTTGGCAACATGCTGCTTGTCCCGACCAACAAACTCTTCAAAAGTCCCTCGGACTCATCTTTGAGTGTCGTGGATTGCCAGGGCCGTGCCAATCGAAATAGACAAAACCGAGGTTCGCATGGACTTCCACATCTTTGCCATCTCGATTTTGATATTCTTATAGGCTACCCTTTTGAAAAGCTTTTCCAAGAAAAATCTTCCCATGGGAGCCTTAATGAAGAGTTGGAAAAACTACTTTTGCCACTCCTATCTCTCGTCCAGAAATTCCAATGGCGAAGCATCATCCCATCCATGACCCATTCGAGTGGTGAAGTTTGTATCCCCGTTCGTTTCACCTAAGCTTACTTCTCATCCTTATGAAACAGAACGTCCATCATCACCCTCACTCGAACTTAAGCCATGTCCCTCTGGCCATCAAAACGTTGTTGTCAATAGTGGTCGAGAATCAACCTTGATCCTACACAATGTATCTCTTGAGAAAGAAAACTTCTGTGCCATGGACATTCCTGAAGCACTAACTCTGGAGACCAAGAGGAAGGATTCCACAGACGAGCATGAAAACTTCTCTTTCGAAACCCCTCAAGATTCATGCTCACTTTTGGAGTCTCCAGAGTTCATCTCACTCGTTACCGCATGCTCTTATGAGGACCACAACCATCTCTCGATCCTCGTTTGCAAAAATTTTAGAAGGATGGCTGTGGATGCTTTCGTTTATCATAAATATTGCAAATCTCATGGTTGCACTGTGGCACTAACCTTGCAGCTTGAACGATAATGCTAAATGCTTGGTGGTGAAGCTGGGAACTACACCACCATTGATAGCTGTAGGATGAAGCCCCCATGGTCGAGCTTGTGACCGTAAACAAAGCACTGCCAAGAGATAACCCGGATTATCATGAAAAAACTTCCTCTTCAATAAAAGCAAGAACATGCTGTTAGGATAGTATGCACCTTTGGGTATTCTTGGTTGATAACCTTGTTAGGTTAAGATCAAGAAGAACAGGGGACATACGATGCTAGAGAACATGGAGTTGCATCAATTGTACACCCTGGTGATGGAACACACTCAAAAGGAGACCCTGACATTGCACACTTGACTTTCACAAAAATCCAAGTGTGGGGGAGGATGGTGAGAGTCTCGCTACAAGTTCCATCCATACCAAAGGCCATCCTGGTTTAAAAAAAGAGTGATGTTAGCTCTGCCTTGCTAAAAAAAAGAGAAAGCTGAAAAAAAGAGAGGACAAAAAAAGAAAGAAAGAAAAGAAAAAATATGATATAAAAAAGGAGAAGAAGAGAGAGGAGCCGGTTAGCCCCACAGGGCCACCATAAACGGCAATGTGCCGCCTGATTCCACCCAGCATTGCTTTCGCGCGCTGCAAGCTTTGGCTTACTTTTCACCCGCTACTAGCCTTTCATAGTTTCGCTCTAGAAAATCCTGCGCACATACAAGCAAGAAGGGTTCTCAACCTTGCTGCTTGCCACCATGGCCCATGGTCCCTACACACTAGCCGTGTGTGGCCTAGCCTTGTTGCTCGCCTGAGTCGGTATGGTGTGCCTTTCTCTGCTTCAGCCCAGAGGAGTTATCGGCAACCATACGTGATCACACACCGCTGCAGCAACCTGTTGGTATTTCTTAATTGTTGGAATTTCTTAGCATCATCACCAAGAATAGAGATAGACTCATCCCCCGCAATGGTGCTAGAAATGCTTGTTGGTATTTCTTAACATCATCACTATGAATGTAGCATTTCAACCATTCATAGATAATAATGCTAACAAATACACTGATAGTTCAGCTCCATTCAATCCGCAAGCGCACAGATCTATCATTGTAGCATTTCACCCAAGTATTCAGGGAATCGTTATTTATATTTTGTGCCATGGAAAGATCTAAGCTTGCATGTAGGATTTAATAAAAAGTGCTCCATTAACATTGATCATGCTTTGAAAAATTATAACCGTCATAAATTTTGGGAAGAAATTTCTGGACAAGTTGTTGTTGGAAAATTTAATCCACGAAACTCTCAAATCCAACATCCTACCTTGAGGTTTATGCATAGATGGATTGCTATGACTTTGTTCCCTAGTCAAGACATAAGAGTTGTTCGAAATGATGATTAAAAATGCTCTATGCTATTGTTCATAAAATTCGAGTTGCTCCTATCAAACAAATGTTTAATCATTAGTTAGAAATGTTCAAGTTCTCCACATCCATTTCTTGCACATCACTTGTAACTCGTATTGCAAATTGTGTTGAAGCGTTGGAGGGACAAGATGTGACATACATCTCTACCCCACGAATCATTATCAATGAGCATTACTTGATGCAAGGTCATCATTTGAAAAAGAATGCACATGGAGATCTTGTGTTTTATTTTCCTGCTATACAATTGAAGCCCCGTTA
>JAHUYU010003148.1:0-19109 GCA_030439765.1 Tripidium arundinaceum | reverse complement strand
TGTATTGCTTAAGGTATGATCTACTCCAAAATTCAGGCATAGTGAACAATAACTAGCTTTTCTTAGAAGTAGAAAGGCTATGAGACTGACTTCCAAGAATAACATTCCTGATTTTGTAAACAGTGACAGTACATTCCAAGAGAATGCCCTGTCAGGCGTACATTGCCATGCCTGCCATTTGAGGAAAAAAAATATATGTTCCATGCTTACATAAGAGATACAGGTAATACACAATGTAAAAAAAACAATAAAAATGAAATTTTGGACTCGTAAGGCAGGATTGTTCATCTGATTTTCATTCTGTAGTTCTGTACAGCAGGACCATATCAAATCTAAAAATGGATTAATACACTTATATTAGTAACAATACCAAGATGTGCACCTGAAATCTAAGCCTAACAACCAGACCAATGTGAAGTACTATTTGACATCAACACCAGCTACCACGGATTTTATTTTTCCTTAACCCAGCAGATCTTGCTACCTGTTCATCATTACCAGCTATCACATGACCACCAGGAACTTGCTCTTTCCTTTTTGAAACCCACCAAAGCTTGCTACTGGCTCAACATTGAGATTCCCTGACCAGTGACCAGCTCCAAGCCTACCCATCCTACCCATAGGATTCAATCACGATGTGGTCTTCAGCTATTCTATTATCAAGTTGAAACATCAGAAGACTAGGAAGACAGGTACAACTCATGTTCACCAAAAGTTCACTTAATTTCCAGTCTATTACCTACTAATTCTACTCAGCAATTGAACACTAGCAAAACATACAAACATTACTGATTATCATTCAAACCTGAAAATACAATTCAAAAGTTTCATGATCTGGTATGGATTTCTCATAGCTCATTTTCACCACCAAGTTCATCTCTCGCTAGCTCCACTTGTCCCTACTTTTCAAGAAGGAATTCCCCCTGCCTTTCACTAGTCATAACTTAAACTACACGCACAGCATAGCACTTTTTTCATGGAAAGCATTCCCCTAATAAACATCAAATGACCAAATCAACAACGTAATCAAAGCACGGAGAGTTTCATAACCAGGCAATACGGGACTTAGCGATAAGCAACAACGGCAGCCAATCCGAACCTGCAGGAAGCACCAGAGGAGGTTGAGTACGGCGACGGCCCAGAGGAGCGCGTAGTACGCGACTACGACGACGTGAGAGCGGCCATAGCTGAGCCTACGGAAGCTCCGCCGCGCCTGCCACGCCAGGAACCCCACGAAGGCCAGCGATGGCAGCATCACCGCCAGGCTGTACAACACCCCGTGGCACTCCGACGCCCACCATAACGACCCCAGCGACACCGCAGCGCCGCCCAACGACTCGTTGGCCTCCGGCGCCACCGCCAGCGCCATCCCGCCGTCCGCAAGCAGCGCCCGCATCACCGACACCGGCCCGAACGCCGGGAAAGTGGAAGGGACGTGGGTGCGCGCTAGGGTTTGTGTCGGTGGAGGGATTCGGTTCCGGAGGTGGAATTGCACGGAGAGTCGGAGATCGATTTGCTCGATCGCCGAATCGGTAAGATTCCGCTGGCTTGTGGGTGGGGGCTGGGACTGGGAAAGTCGGAGGCCGGGTGGCGGGTGGGTCAAAAGGCAAGAAGGAAGAACACGGAACGGAAAAAGGCAAGAAGGAAGAACACGGAACGGAACACCGAATGCAACGTGGGCCATAGGGCCCATACATGACGTCTTTGCACAGCCCGATAATAAAAAGGTTAGAGCAAGTATAATAATAGACCATAAGCGAGCTGAGATGAACCACCTCCCTAACGTCCATGGCCTTGTCAAAGGCTCTCCTCCTCTGCAGCAAGTGCCAAAGTGTGAATGAGAGGAAAAAATGCAACAAGTAACTAGAGCCTTCGCACCGTTTGGCTGAACAGTAGGGAAGCGATTTTCTTCCTCCCAAAATCCAATCTCCTGCAGATGTGATTTCAGGGTCGGGAGATCATCTGTGCACTCGTGATTCATCGTGACGCACTTCTCCTGCCTTCTGCTGCAATCAGTCTCTGATTTCAGCGAAGGCTCGTGAACTTCTTCCCGTTCTCTAACTCGTTGCTGTCGCCTCTCCGGCGACCGACGAGTCTAGGTCCTAGGACTCCTCTGTGGATCTATGGCATCTGGGGTTGCCGCATATTGCAAGCATCCCTGACTTCCTTCCATCCTCAACCCGGATTTTGGCGAGCTCCCTGTGGCAGAACCGTCTAATTTAACACCTTTTCAAAGTACTTGTCTTTCATTAGACACTAAGTACTTCGAAAGAGCACTAAACCGAACAGTTCTGTCAAACACACCCAACGGGAGAACTCGAAAATCCACATTTTTCATCAGGATCATAAATAAGTGAATAAAGCTTACAACATTCTTAACATTTCTCACATCCCTTAGGAACAACATCAGAGTTATGAACCAATTAATTTAACAGCTGAATATAAATATATAATCAGAGTTCAGCGGGATTAAAGAATTATTCACTTATTTATGATCCTGATGAAAAATGTGGATTTTCGAGTTCTCCCGTTGGGTGTGTTTGACAGAACTGTTCGGTTTAGTGCTCTTTCGAAGTACTTAGTGTCTAATGAAAGACAAGTACTTTGAAAAGGTGTTAAATTAGACGGTTCTGCCACAGGGAGCTCGCCAAAATCCGGGTTGAGGATGGAAGGAAGTCAGGGATGCTTGCAATATGCGGCAACCCCAGATGCCATAGATCCACAGAGGAGTCCTAGGACCTAGACTCGTCGGTCGCCGGAGAGGCGACAGCAACGAGTTAGAGAACGGAAGAAGTTCACGAGCCTTCGCTGAAATCAGAGACTGATTGCAGCAGAAGGCAGGAGAAGTGCGTCACGATGAATCACGAGTGCACAGATGATCTCCCGACCCTGAAATCACATCTGCAGGAGATTGGATTTTGGGAGGAAGAAAATCGCTTCCCTACTGTTCAGCCAAACGGTGCGAAGGCTCTAGTTACTTGTTGCATTTTTTCCTCTCATTCACACTTTGGCACTTGCTGCAGAGGAGGAGAGCCTTTGACAAGGCCATGGACGTTAGGGAGGTGGTTCATCTCAGCTCGCTTATGGTCTATTATTATACTTGCTCTAACCTTTTTATTATCGGGCTGTGCAAAGACGTCATGTATGGGCCCTATGGCCCACGTTGCATTCGGTGTTCCGTTCCGTGTTCTTCCTTCTTGCCTTTTTCCGTTCCGTGTTCTTCCTTCTTTCCTTTTTGAAACCCACCAAAGCTTGCTACTGGCTCAACATTGAGATTCCCTGACCAGTGACCAGCTCCAAGCCTACCCATCCTACCCATAGGATTCAATCACGATGTGGTCTTCAGCTATTCTATTATCAAGTTGAAACATCAGAAGACTAGGAAGACAGGTACAACTCATGTTCACCAAAAGTTCACTTAATTTCCAGTCTATTACCTACTAATTCTACTCAGCAATTGAACACTAGCAAAACATACAAACATTACTGATTATCATTCAAACCTGAAAATACAATTCAAAAGTTTCATGATCTGGTATGGATTTCTCATAGCTCATTTTCACCACCAAGTTCATCTCTCGCTAGCTCCACTTGTCCCTACTTTTCAAGAAGGAATTCCCCCTGCCTTTCACTAGTCATAACTTAAACTACACGCACAGCATAGCACTTTTTTCATGGAAAGCATTCCCCTAATAAACATCAAATGACCAAATCAACAACGTAATCAAAGCACGGAGAGTTTCATAACCAGGCAATACGGGACTTAGCGATAAGCAACAACGGCAGCCAATCCGAACCTGCAGGAAGCACCAGAGGAGGTTGAGTACGGCGACGGCCCAGAGGAGCGCGTAGTACGCGACTACGACGACGTGAGAGCGGCCATAGCTGAGCCTACGGAAGCTCCGCGCGCCTGCCCACGCCAGGAACCCCACGAAGGCAGCGATGGCAGCATCACCGCCAGGCTGTACAACACCCCGTGGCACTCCGACGCCCACCATAACGACCCCAGCGACACCGCAGCGCCGCCCAACGACTCGTTGGCCTCCGGCGCCACCGCCAGCGCCATCCCGCCGTCCGCAAGCAGCGCCCGCATCACCGACACCGGCCCGAACGCCGGGAAAGTGGAAGGGACGTGGGTGCGCGCTAGGGTTTGTGTCGGTGGAGGGATTCGGTTCCGGAGGTGGAATTGCACGGAGAGTCGGAGATCGATTTGCTCGATCGCCGAATCGGTAAGATTCCGCTGGCTTGTGGGTGGGGGCTGGGACTGGGAAAGTCGGAGGCCGGGTGGCCGGGTGGGTCAAAAGGCAAGAAGGAAGAACACGGAACGGAAAAAGGCAAGAAGGAAGAACACGGAACGGAACACCGAATGCAACGTGGGCCATAGGGCCCATACATGACGTCTTTGCACAGCCCGATAATAAAAAGGTTAGAGCAAGTATAATAATAGACCATAAGCGAGCTGAGATGAACCACCTCCCTAACGTCCATGGCCTTGTCAAAGGCTCTCCTCCTCTGCAGCAAGTGCCAAAGTGTGAATGAGAGGAAAAAATGCAACAAGTAACTAGAGCCTTCGCACCGTTTGGCTGAACAGTAGGGAAGCGATTTTCTTCCTCCCAAAATCCAATCTCCTGCAGATGTGATTTCAGGGTCGGGAGATCATCTGTGCACTCGTGATTCATCGTGACGCACTTCTCCTGCCTTCTGCTGCAATCAGTCTCTGATTTCAGCGAAGGCTCGTGAACTTCTTCCCGTTCTCTAACTCGTTGCTGTCGCCTCTCCGGCGACCGACGAGTCTAGGTCCTAGGACTCCTCTGTGGATCTATGGCATCTGGGTTGCCGCATATTGCAAGCATCCCTGACTTCCTTCCATCCTCAACCCGGATTTTGGCGAGCTCCCTGTGGCAGAACCGTCTAATTTAACACCTTTTCAAAGTACTTGTCTTTCATTAGACACTAAGTACTTCGAAAGAGCACTAAACCGAACAGTTCTGTCAAACACACCCAACGGGAGAACTCGAAAATCCACATTTTTCATCAGGATCATAAATAAGTGAATAATTCTTTAATCCCGCTGAACTCTGATTATATATTTATATTCAGCTGTTAAATTAATTGGTTCATAACTCTGATGTTGTTCCTAAGGGATGTGAGAAATGTTAAGAATGTTGTAAGCTTTATTCACTTATTTATGATCCTGATGAAAAATGTGGATTTTCGAGTTCTCCCGTTGGGTGTGTTTGACAGAACTGTTCGGTTTAGTGCTCTTTCGAAGTACTTAGTGTCTAATGAAAGACAAGTACTTTGAAAAGGTGTTAAATTAGACGGTTCTGCCACAGGGAGCTCGCCAAAATCCGGGTTGAGGATGGAAGGAAGTCAGGGATGCTTGCAATATGCGGCAACCCCAGATGCCATAGATCCACAGAGGAGTCCTAGGACTAGACTCGTCGGTCGCCGGAGAGGCGACAGCAACGAGTTAGAGAACGGGAAGAAGTTCACGAGCCTTCGCTGAAATCAGAGACTGATTGCAGCAGAAGGCAGGAGAAGTGCGTCACGATGAATCACGAGTGCACAGATGATCTCCCGACCCTGAAATCACATCTGCAGGAGATTGGATTTTGGGAGGAAGAAAATCGCTTCCCTACTGTTCAGCCAAACGGTGCGAAGGCTCTAGTTACTTGTTGCATTTTTTCCTCTCATTCACACTTTGGCACTTGCTGCAGAGGAGGAGAGCCTTTGACAAGGCCATGGACGTTAGGGAGGTGGTTCATCTCAGCTCGCTTATGGTCTATTATTATACTTGCTCTAACCTTTTTATTATCGGGCTGTGCAAAGACGTCATGTATGGGCCCTATGGCCCACGTTGCATTCGGTGTTCCGTTCCGTGTTCTTCCTTCTTGCCTTTTTCCGTTCCGTGTTCTTCCTTCTTGCCTTTTGACCCACCCGGCCACCCGGCCTCCGACTTTCCCAGTCCCAGCCCCCACCCACAAGCCAGCGGAATCTTACCGATTCGGCGATCGAGCAAATCGATCTCCGACTCTCCGTGCAATTCCACCTCCGGAACCGAATCCCTCCACCGACACAAACCCTAGCGCGCACCCACGTCCCTTCCACTTTCCCGGCGTTCGGGCGGTGTCGGTGATGCGGGCGCTGCTTGCGGACGGCGGGATGGCGCTGGCGGTGGCGCCGGAGGCCAACGAGTCGTTGGGCGGCGCTGCGGTGTCGCTGGGGTCGTTATGGTGGGCGTCGGAGTGCCACGGGGTGTTGTACAGCCTGGCGGTGATGCTGCCATCGCTGGCCTTCGTGGGGTTCCTGGCGTGGCAGGCGCGGCGGAGCTTCCGTAGGCTCAGCTATGGCCGCTCTCACGTCGTCGTAGTCGCGTACTACGCGCTCCTCTGGGCCGTCGCCGTACTCAACCTCCTCTGGTGCTTCCTGCAGGTTCGGATTGGCTGCCGTTGTTGCTTATCGCTAAGTCCCGTATTGCCTGGTTATGAAACTCTCCGTGCTTTGATTACGTTGTTGATTTGGTCATTTGATGTTTATTAGGGGAATGCTTTCCATGAAAAAAGTGCTATGCTGTGCGTGTAGTTTAAGTTATGACTAGTGAAAGGCAGGGGGAATTCCTTCTTGAAAAGTAGGGACAAGTGGAGCTAGCGAGAGATGAACTTGGTGGTGAAAATGAGCTATGAGAAATCCATACCAGATCATGAAACTTTTGAATTGTATTTTCAGGTTTGAATGATAATCAGTAATGTTTGTATGTTTTGCTAGTGTTCAATTGCTGAGTAGAATTAGTAGGTAATAGACTGGAAATTAAGTGAACTTTTGGTGAACATGAGTTGTACCTGTCTTCCTAGTCTTCTGATGTTTCAACTTGATAATAGAATAGCTGAAGACCACATCGTGATTGAATCCTATGGGTAGGATGGGTAGGCTTGGAGCTGGTCACTGGTCAGGGAATCTCAATGTTGAGCCAGTAGCAAGCTTTGGTGGGTTTCAAAAAGGAAAGAGCAAGTTCCTGGTGGTCATGTGATAGCTGGTAATGATGAACAGGTAGCAAGATCTGCTGGGTTAAGGAAAAATAAAATCCGTGGTAGCTGGTGTTGATGTCAAATAGTACTTCACATTGGTCTGGTTGTTAGGCTTAGATTTCAGGTGCACATCTTGGTATTGTTACTAATATAAGTGTATTAATCCATTTTTAGATTTGATATGGTCCTGCTGTACGTGTAGTTTAAGTTATGACTAGTGAAAGGCAGGGGGAATTCCTTCTTGAAAAGTAGGGACAAGTGGAGCTAGCGAGAGATGAACTTGGTGGTGAAAATGAGCTATGAGAAATCCATACCAGATCATGAAACTTTTGAATTGTATTTTCAGGTTTGAATGATAATCAGTAATGTTTGTATGTTTTGCTAGTGTTCAATTGCTGAGTAGAATTAGTAGGTAATAGACTGGAAATTAAGTGAACTTTTGGTGAACATGAGTTGTACCTGTCTTCCTAGTCTTCTGATGTTTCAACTTGATAATAGAATAGCTGAAGACCACATCGTGATTGAATCCTATGGGTAGGATGGGTAGGCTTGGAGCTGGTCACTGGTCAGGGAATCTCAATGTTGAGCCAGTAGCAAGCTTTGGTGGGTTTCAAAAAGGAAAGAGCAAGTTCCTGGTGGTCATGTGATAGCTGGTAATGATGAACAGGTAGCAAGATCTGCTGGGTTAAGGAAAAATAAAATCCGTGGTAGCTGGTGTTGATGTCAAATAGTACTTCACATTGGTCTGGTTGTTAGGCTTAGATTTCAGGTGCACATCTTGGTATTGTTACTAATATAAGTGTATTAATCCATTTTTAGATTTGATATGGTCCTGCTGTACAGAACTACAGAATGAAAATCAGATGAACAATCCTGCCTTACGAGTCCAAAATTTCATTTTTATTGTTTTTTTTACATTGTGTATTACCTGTATCTCTTATGTAAGCATGGAACATATATTTTTTTTCCTCAAATGGCAGGCATGGCAATGTACGCCTGACAGGGCATTCTCTTGGAATGTACTGTCACTGTTTACAAAATCAGGAATGTTATTCTTGGAAGTCAGTCTCATAGCCTTTCTACTTCAAGGAAATGATGCCAGTGGTTTTGAATCTTTGGCACGAACCTTTGTTATCTCTGGAGCTGTAGTTGCTGCTGATGTATTGCTTAAGGTATGATCTACTCCAAAATTCAGGCATAGTGAACAATAACTAGCTTTTCTTAGAAGTAGAAAGGCTATGAGACTGACTTCCAAGAATAACATTCCTGATTTTGTAAACAGTGACAGTACATTCCAAGAGAATGCCCTGTCAGGCGTACATTGCCATGCCTGCCATTTGAGGAAAAAAAATATATGTTCCATGCTTACATAAGAGATACAGGTAATACACAATGTAAAAAAAACAATAAAAATGAAATTTTGGACTCGTAAGGCAGGATTGTTCATCTGATTTTCATTCTGTAGTTCTGTACAGCAGGACCATATCAAATCTAAAAATGGATTAATACACTTATATTAGTAACAATACCAAGATGTGCACCTGAAATCTAAGCCTAACAACCAGACCAATGTGAAGTACTATTTGACATCAACACCAGCTACCACGGATTTTATTTTTCCTTAACCCAGCAGATCTTGCTACCTGTTCATCATTACCAGCTATCACATGACCACCAGGAACTTGCTCTTTCCTTTTTGAAACCCACCAAAGCTTGCTACTGGCTCAACATTGAGATTCCCTGACCAGTGACCAGCTCCAAGCCTACCCATCCTACCCATAGGATTCAATCACGATGTGGTCTTCAGCTATTCTATTATCAAGTTGAAACATCAGAAGACTAGGAAGACAGGTACAACTCATGTTCACCAAAAGTTCACTTAATTTCCAGTCTATTACCTACTAATTCTACTCAGCAATTGAACACTAGCAAAACATACAAACATTACTGATTATCATTCAAACCTGAAAATACAATTCAAAAGTTTCATGATCTGGTATGGATTTCTCATAGCTCATTTTCACCACCAAGTTCATCTCTCGCTAGCTCCACTTGTCCCTACTTTTCAAGAAGGAATTCCCCCTGCCTTTCACTAGTCATAACTTAAACTACACGCACAGCATAGCACTTTTTTCATGGAAAGCATTCCCCTAATAAACATCAAATGACCAAATCAACAACGTAATCAAAGCACGGAGAGTTTCATAACCAGGCAATACGGGACTTAGCGATAAGCAACAACGGCAGCCAATCCGAACCTGCAGGAAGCACCAGAGGAGGTTGAGTACGGCGACGGCCCAGAGGAGCGCGTAGTACGCGACTACGACGACGTGAGAGCGGCCATAGCTGAGCCTACGGAAGCTCCGCCGCGCCTGCCACGCCAGGAACCCCACGAAGGCCAGCGATGGCAGCATCACCGCCAGGCTGTACAACACCCCGTGGCACTCCGACGCCCACCATAACGACCCCAGCGACACCGCAGCGCCGCCCAACGACTCGTTGGCCTCCGGCGCCACCGCCAGCGCCATCCCGCCGTCCGCAAGCAGCGCCCGCATCACCGACACCGGCCCGAACGCCGGGAAAGTGGAAGGGACGTGGGTGCGCGCTAGGGTTTGTGTCGGTGGAGGGATTCGGTTCCGGAGGTGGAATTGCACGGAGAGTCGGAGATCGATTTGCTCGATCGCCGAATCGGTAAGATTCCGCTGGCTTGTGGGTGGGGGCTGGGACTGGGAAAGTCGGAGGCCGGGTGGCCGGGTGGGTCAAAAGGCAAGAAGGAAGAACACGGAACGGAAAAAGGCAAGAAGGAAGAACACGGAACGGAACACCGAATGCAACGTGGGCCATAGGGCCCATACATGACGTCTTTGCACAGCCCGATAATAAAAAGGTTAGAGCAAGTATAATAATAGACCATAAGCGAGCTGAGATGAACCACCTCCCTAACGTCCATGGCCTTGTCAAAGGCTCTCCTCCTCTGCAGCAAGTGCCAAAGTGTGAATGAGAGGAAAAAATGCAACAAGTAACTAGAGCCTTCGCACCGTTTGGCTGAACAGTAGGGAAGCGATTTTCTTCCTCCCAAAATCCAATCTCCTGCAGATGTGATTTCAGGGTCGGGAGATCATCTGTGCACTCGTGATTCATCGTGACGCACTTCTCCTGCCTTCTGCTGCAATCAGTCTCTGATTTCAGCGAAGGCTCGTGAACTTCTTCCCGTTCTCTAACTCGTTGCTGTCGCCTCTCCGGCGACCGACGAGTCTAGGTCCTAGGACTCCTCTGTGGATCTATGGCATCTGGGGTTGCCGCATATTGCAAGCATCCCTGACTTCCTTCCATCCTCAACCCGGATTTTGGCGAGCTCCCTGTGGCAGAACCGTCTAATTTAACACCTTTTCAAAGTACTTGTCTTTCATTAGACACTAAGTACTTCGAAAGAGCACTAAACCGAACAGTTCTGTCAAACACACCCAACGGGAGAACTCGAAAATCCACATTTTTCATCAGGATCATAAATAAGTGAATAATTCTTTAATCCCGCTGAACTCTGATTATATATTTATATTCAGCTGTTAAATTAATTGGTTCATAACTCTGATGTTGTTCCTAAGGGATGTGAGAAATGTTAAGAATGTTGTAAGCTTTATTCACTTATTTATGATCCTGATGAAAAATGTGGATTTTCGAGTTCTCCCGTTGGGTGTGTTTGACAGAACTGTTCGGTTTAGTGCTCTTTCGAAGTACTTAGTGTCTAATGAAAGACAAGTACTTTGAAAAGGTGTTAAATTAGACGGTTCTGCCACAGGGAGCTCGCCAAAATCCGGGTTGAGGATGGAAGGAAGTCAGGGATGCTTGCAATATGCGGCAACCCCAGATGCCATAGATCCACAGAGGAGTCCTAGGACCTAGACTCGTCGGTCGCCGGAGAGGCGACAGCAACGAGTTAGAGAACGGGAAGAAGTTCACGAGCCTTCGCTGAAATCAGAGACTGATTGCAGCAGAAGGCAGGAGAAGTGCGTCACGATGAATCACGAGTGCACAGATGATCTCCCGACCCTGAAATCACATCTGCAGGAGATTGGATTTTGGGAGGAAGAAAATCGCTTCCCTACTGTTCAGCCAAACGGTGCGAAGGCTCTAGTTACTTGTTGCATTTTTTCCTCTCATTCACACTTTGGCACTTGCTGCAGAGGAGGAGAGCCTTTGACAAGGCCATGGACGTTAGGGAGGTGGTTCATCTCAGCTCGCTTATGGTCTATTATTATACTTGCTCTAACCTTTTTATTATCGGGCTGTGCAAAGACGTCATGTATGGGCCCTATGGCCCACGTTGCATTCGGTGTTCCGTTCCGTGTTCTTCCTTCTTGCCTTTTTCCGTTCCGTGTTCTTCCTTCTTGCCTTTTGACCCACCCGGCCACCCGGCCTCCGACTTTCCCAGTCCCAGCCCCCACCCACAAGCCAGCGGAATCTTACCGATTCGGCGATCGAGCAAATCGATCTCCGACTCTCCGTGCAATTCCACCTCCGGAACCGAATCCCTCCACCGACACAAACCCTAGCGCGCACCCCACGTCCCTTCCACTTTCCCGGCGTTCGGGCCGGTGTCGGTGATGCGGGCGCTGCTTGCGGACGGCGGGATGGCGCTGGCGGTGGCGCCGGAGGCCAACGAGTCGTTGGGCGGCGCTGCGGTGTCGCTGGGGTCGTTATGGTGGGCGTCGGAGTGCCACGGGGTGTTGTACAGCCTGGCGGTGATGCTGCCATCGCTGGCCTTCGTGGGGTTCCTGGCGTGGCAGGCGCGGCGGAGCTTCCGTAGGCTCAGCTATGGCCGCTCTCACGTCGTCGTAGTCGCGTACTACGCGCTCCTCTGGGCCGTCGCCGTACTCAACCTCCTCTGGTGCTTCCTGCAGGTTCGGATTGGCTGCCGTTGTTGCTTATCGCTAAGTCCCGTATTGCCTGGTTATGAAACTCTCCGTGCTTTGATTACGTTGTTGATTTGGTCATTTGATGTTTATTAGGGGAATGCTTTCCATGAAAAAAGTGCTATGCTGTGCGTGTAGTTTAAGTTATGACTAGTGAAAGGCAGGGGGAATTCCTTCTTGAAAAGTAGGGACAAGTGGAGCTAGCGAGAGATGAACTTGGTGGTGAAAATGAGCTATGAGAAATCCATACCAGATCATGAAACTTTTGAATTGTATTTTCAGGTTTGAATGATAATCAGTAATGTTTGTATGTTTTGCTAGTGTTCAATTGCTGAGTAGAATTAGTAGGTAATAGACTGGAAATTAAGTGAACTTTTGGTGAACATGAGTTGTACCTGTCTTCCTAGTCTTCTGATGTTTCAACTTGATAATAGAATAGCTGAAGACCACATCGTGATTGAATCCTATGGGTAGGATGGGTAGGCTTGGAGCTGGTCACTGGTCAGGGAATCTCAATGTTGAGCCAGTAGCAAGCTTTGGTGGGTTTCAAAAAGGAAAGAGCAAGTTCCATGCTTACATAAGAGATACAGGTAATACACAATGTAAAAAAAACAATAAAAATGAAATTTTGGACTCGTAAGGCAGGATTGTTCATCTGATTTTCATTCTGTAGTTCTGTACAGCAGGACCATATCAAATCTAAAAATGGATTAATACACTTATATTAGTAACAATACCAAGATGTGCACCTGAAATCTAAGCCTAACAACCAGACCAATGTGAAGTACTATTTGACATCAACACCAGCTACCACGGATTTTATTTTTCCTTAACCCAGCAGATCTTGCTACCTGTTCATCATTACCAGCTATCACATGACCACCAGGAACTTGCTCTTTCCTTTTTGAAACCCACCAAAGCTTGCTACTGGCTCAACATTGAGATTCCCTGACCAGTGACCAGCTCCAAGCCTACCCATCCTACCCATAGGATTCAATCACGATGTGGTCATGTGATAGCTGGTAATGATGAACAGGTAGCAAGATCTGCTGGGTTAAGGAAAAATAAAATCCGTGGTAGCTGGTGTTGATGTCAAATAGTACTTCACATTGGTCTGGTTGTTAGGCTTAGATTTCAGGTGCACATCTTGGTATTGTTACTAATATAAGTGTATTAATCCATTTTTAGATTTGATATGGTCCTGCTGTACAGAACTACAGAATGAAAATCAGATGAACAATCCTGCCTTACGAGTCCAAAATTTCATTTTTATTGTTTTTTTTACATTGTGTATTACCTGTATCTCTTATGTAAGCATGGAACTTGCTCTTTCCTTTTTGAAACCCACCAAAGCTTGCTACTGGCTCAACATTGAGATTCCCTGACCAGTGACCAGCTCCAAGCCTACCCATCCTACCCATAGGATTCAATCACGATGTGGTCTTCAGCTATTCTATTATCAAGTTGAAACATCAGAAGACTAGGAAGACAGGTACAACTCATGTTCACCAAAAGTTCACTTAATTTCCAGTCTATTACCTACTAATTCTACTCAGCAAAATTGAACACTAGCAAAACATACAAACATTACTGATTATCATTCAAACCTGAAAATACAATTCAAAAGTTTCATGATCTGGTATGGATTTCTCATAGCTCATTTTCACCACCAAGTTCATCTCTCGCTAGCTCCACTTGTCCCTACTTTTCAAGAAGGAATTCCCCCTGCCTTTCACTAGTCATAACTTAAACTACACGCACAGCATAGCACTTTTTTCATGGAAAGCATTCCCCTAATAAACATCAAATGACCAAATCAACAACGTAATCAAAGCACGGAGAGTTTCATAACCAGGCAATACGGGACTTAGCGATAAGCAACAACGGCAGCCAATCCGAACCTGCAGGAAGCACCAGAGGAGGTTGAGTACGGCGACGGCCCAGAGGAGCGCGTAGTACGCGACTACGACGACGTGAGAGCGGCCATAGCTGAGCCTACGGAAGCTCCGCCGCGCCTGCCACGCCAGGAACCCCACGAAGGCCAGCGATGGCAGCATCACCGCCAGGCTGTACAACACCCCGTGGCACTCCGACGCCCACCATAACGACCCCAGCGACACCGCAGCGCCGCCCAACGACTCGTTGGCCTCCGGCGCCACCGCCAGCGCCATCCCGCCGTCCGCAAGCAGCGCCCGCATCACCGACACCGGCCCGAACGCCGGGAAAGTGGAAGGGACGTGGGTGCGCGCTAGGGTTTGTGTCGGTGGAGGGATTCGGTTCCGGAGGTGGAATTGCACGGAGAGTCGGAGATCGATTTGCTCGATCGCCGAATCGGTAAGATTCCGCTGGCTTGTGGGTGGGGGCTGGGACTGGGAAAGTCGGAGGCCGGGTGGCCGGGTGGGTCAAAAGGCAAGAAGGAAGAACACGGAACGGAAAAAGGCAAGAAGGAAGAACACGGAACGGAACACCGAATGCAACGTGGGCCATAGGGCCCATACATGACGTCTTTGCACAGCCCGATAATAAAAAGGTTAGAGCAAGTATAATAATAGACCATAAGCGAGCTGAGATGAACCACCTCCCTAACGTCCATGGCCTTGTCAAAGGCTCTCCTCCTCTGCAGCAAGTGCCAAAGTGTGAATGAGAGGAAAAAATGCAACAAGTAACTAGAGCCTTCGCACCGTTTGGCTGAACAGTAGGGAAGCGATTTTCTTCCTCCCAAAATCCAATCTCCTGCAGATGTGATTTCAGGGTCGGGAGATCATCTGTGCACTCGTGATTCATCGTGACGCACTTCTCCTGCCTTCTGCTGCAATCAGTCTCTGATTTCAGCGAAGGCTCGTGAACTTCTTCCCGTTCTCTAACTCGTTGCTGTCGCCTCTCCGGCGACCGACGAGTCTAGGTCCTAGGACTCCTCTGTGGATCTATGGCATCTGGGGTTGCCGCATATTGCAAGCATCCCTGACTTCCTTCCATCCTCAACCCGGATTTTGGCGAGCTCCCTGTGGCAGAACCGTCTAATTTAACACCTTTTCAAAGTACTTGTCTTTCATTAGACACTAAGTACTTCGAAAGAGCACTAAACCGAACAGTTCTGTCAAACACACCCAACGGGAGAACTCGAAAATCCACATTTTTCATCAGGATCATAAATAAGTGAATAAAGCTTACAACATTCTTAACATTTCTCACATCCCTTAGGAACAACATCAGAGTTATGAACCAATTAATTTAACAGCTGAATATAAATATATAATCAGAGTTCAGCGGGATTAAAGAATTATTCACTTATTTATGATCCTGATGAAAAATGTGGATTTTCGAGTTCTCCCGTTGGGTGTGTTTGACAGAACTGTTCGGTTTAGTGCTCTTTCGAAGTACTTAGTGTCTAATGAAAGACAAGTACTTTGAAAAGGTGTTAAATTAGACGGTTTCTGCCACAGGGAGCTCGCCAAAATCCGGGTTGAGGATGGAAGGAAGTCAGGGATGCTTGCAATATGCGGCAACCCCAGATGCCATAGATCCACAGAGGAGTCCTAGGACCTAGACTCGTCGGTCGCCGGAGAGGCGACAGCAACGAGTTAGAGAACGGGAAGAAGTTCACGAGCCTTCGCTGAAATCAGAGACTGATTGCAGCAGAAGGCAGGAGAAGTGCGTCACGATGAATCACGAGTGCACAGATGATCTCCCGACCCTGAAATCACATCTGCAGGAGATTGGATTTTGGGAGGAAGAAATCGCTTCCCTACTGTTCAGCCAAACGGTGCGAAGGCTCTAGTTACTTGTTGCATTTTTTCCTCTCATTCACACTTTGGCACTTGCTGCAGAGGAGGAGAGCCTTTGACAAGGCCATGGACGTTAGGGAGGTGGTTCATCTCAGCTCGCTTATGGTCTATTATTATACTTGCTCTAACCTTTTTATTATCGGGCTGTGCAAAGACGTCATGTATGGGCCCTATGGCCCACGTTGCATTCGGTGTTCCGTTCCGTGTTCTTCCTTCTTGCCTTTTTCCGTTCCGTGTTCTTCCTTCTTGCCTTTTGACCCACCCGGCCACCCGGCCTCCGACTTTCCCAGTCCCAGCCCCCACCCACAAGCCAGCGGAATCTTACCGATTCGGCGATCGAGCAAATCGATCTCCGACTCTCCGTGCAATTCCACCTCCGGAACCGAATCCCTCCACCGACACAAACCCTAGCGCGCACCCACGTCCCTTCCACTTTCCCGGCGTTCGGGCCGGTGTCGGTGATGCGGGCGCTGCTTGCGGACGGCGGGATGGCGCTGGCGGTGGCGCCGGAGGCCAACGAGTCGTTGGGCGGCGCTGCGGTGTCGCTGGGGTCGTTATGGTGGGCGTCGGAGTGCCACGGGGTGTTGTACAGCCTGGCGGTGATGCTGCCATCGCTGGCCTTCGTGGGGTTCCTGGCGTGGCAGGCGCGGCGGAGCTTCCGTAGGCTCAGCTATGGCCGCTCTCACGTCGTCGTAGTCGCGTACTACGCGCTCCTCTGGGCCGTCGCCGTACTCAACCTCCTCTGGTGCTTCCTGCAGGTTCGGATTGGCTGCCGTTGTTGCTTATCGCTAAGTCCCGTATTGCCTGGTTATGAAACTCTCCGTGCTTTGATTACGTTGTTGATTTGGTCATTTGATGTTTATTAGGGGAATGCTTTCCATGAAAAAAGTGCTATGCTGTGCGTGTAGTTTAAGTTATGACTAGTGAAAGGCAGGGGGAATTCCTTCTTGAAAAGTAGGGACAAGTGGAGCTAGCGAGAGATGAACTTGGTGGTGAAAATGAGCTATGAGAAATCCATACCAGATCATGAAACTTTTGAATTGTATTTTCAGGTTTGAATGATAATCAGTAATGTTTGTATGTTTTGCTAGTGTTCAATTGCTGAGTAGAATTAGTAGGTAATAGACTGGAAATTAAGTGAACTTTTGGTGAACATGAGTTGTACCTGTCTTCCTAGTCTTCTGATGTTTCAACTTGATAATAGAATAGCTGAAGACCACATCGTGATTGAATCCTATGGGTAGGATGGGTAGGCTTGGAGCTGGTCACTGGTCAGGGAATCTCAATGTTGAGCCAGTAGCAAGCTTTGGTGGGTTTCAAAAAGGAAAGAGCAAGTTCCATGCTTACATAAGAGATACAGGTAATACACAATGTAAAAAAAACAATAAAAATGAAATTTTGGACTCGTAAGGCAGGATTGTTCATCTGATTTTCATTCTGTAGTTCTGTACAGCAGGACCATATCAAATCTAAAAATGGATTAATACACTTATATTAGTAACAATACCAAGATGTGCACCTGAAATCTAAGCCTAACAACCAGACCAATGTGAAGTACTATTTGACATCAACACCAGCTACCACGGATTTTATTTTTCCTTAACCCAGCAGATCTTGCTACCTGTTCATCATTACCAGCTATCACATGACCACATCGTGATTGAATCC
Organism: Tripidium arundinaceum; assembly: GCA_030439765.1. Classification (NCBI taxonomy): domain Eukaryota; kingdom Viridiplantae; phylum Streptophyta; class Magnoliopsida; order Poales; family Poaceae; genus Tripidium; species Tripidium arundinaceum. The sequence goes on along the minus strand of JAHUYU010003148.1, from coordinate 1,715 downwards.
TATGGGTAGGATGGGTAGGCTTGGAGCTGGTCACTGGTCAGGGAATCTCAATGTTGAGCCAGTAGCAAGCTTTGGTGGGTTTCAAAAAGGAAAGAGCAAGTTCCTGGTGGTCATGTGATAGCTGGTAATGATGAACAGGTAGCAAGATCTGCTGGGTTAAGGAAAAATAAAATCCGTGGTAGCTGGTGTTGATGTCAAATAGTACTTCACATTGGTCTGGTTGTTAGGCTTAGATTTCAGGTGCACATCTTGGTATTGTTACTAATATAAGTGTATTAATCCATTTTTAGATTTGATATGGTCCTGCTGTACAGAACTACAGAATGAAAATCAGATGAACAATCCTGCCTTACGAGTCCAAAATTTCATTTTTATTGTTTTTTTTACATTGTGTATTACCTGTATCTCTTATGTAAGCATGGAACTTGCTCTTTCCTTTTTGAAACCCACCAAAGCTTGCTACTGGCTCAACATTGAGATTCCCTGACCAGTGACCAGCTCCAAGCCTACCCATCCTACCCATAGGATTCAATCACGATGTGGTCTTCAGCTATTCTATTATCAAGTTGAAACATCAGAAGACTAGGAAGACAGGTACAACTCATGTTCACCAAAAGTTCACTTAATTTCCAGTCTATTACCTACTAATTCTACTCAGCAATTGAACACTAGCAAAACATACAAACATTACTGATTATCATTCAAACCTGAAAATACAATTCAAAAGTTTCATGATCTGGTATGGATTTCTCATAGCTCATTTTCACCACCAAGTTCATCTCTCGCTAGCTCCACTTGTCCCTACTTTTCAAGAAGGAATTCCCCCTGCCTTTCACTAGTCATAACTTAAACTACACGCACAGCATAGCACTTTTTTCATGGAAAGCATTCCCCTAATAAACATCAAATGACCAAATCAACAACGTAATCAAAGCACGGAGAGTTTCATAACCAGGCAATACGGGACTTAGCGATAAGCAACAACGGCAGCCAATCCGAACCTGCAGGAAGCACCAGAGGAGGTTGAGTACGGCGACGGCCCAGAGGAGCGCGTAGTACGCGACTACGACGACGTGAGAGCGGCCATAGCTGAGCCTACGGAAGCTCCGCCGCGCCTGCCACGCCAGGAACCCCACGAAGGCCAGCGATGGCAGCATCACCGCCAGGCTGTACAACACCCCGTGGCACTCCGACGCCCACCATAACGACCCCAGCGACACCGCAGCGCCGCCCAACGACTCGTTGGCCTCCGGCGCCACCGCCAGCGCCATCCCGCCGTCCGCAAGCAGCGCCCGCATCACCGACACCGGCCCGAACGCCGGGAAAGTGGAAGGGACGTGGGTGCGCGCTAGGGTTTGTGTCGGTGGAGGGATTCGGTTCCGGAGGTGGAATTGCACGGAGAGTCGGAGATCGATTTGCTCGATCGCCGAATCGGTAAGATTCCGCTGGCTTGTGGGTGGGGGCTGGGACTGGGAAAGTCGGAGGCCGGGTGGCCGGGTGGGTCAAAAGGCAAGAAGGAAGAACACGGAACGGAAAAAGGCAAGAAGGAAGAACACGGAACGGAACACCGAATGCAACGTGGGCCATAGGGCCCATACATGACGTCTTTGCACAGCCCGATAATAAAAAGGTTAGAGCAAGTATAATAATAGACCATAAGCGAGCTGAGATGAACCACCTCCCTAACGTCCATGGCCTTGTCAAAGGCTCTCCTC